>OLKM01001325.1:18319-28319 GCA_900291075.1 Melanogrammus aeglefinus | reverse complement strand
GAACCGCTTTGGGTCTTTAAACCTGGGAAATGCAGTAAAGAAGGGGACATGTGGCGCTCACCGTAACAACATGTGGCAGGAGTTACAGGACGTTATCCGGTCAAAGGTGTGCATGCCAAACTCGTGGTTGTTGCTGGTGCCATTCTCTGGGTGGATGTTAGATCTGTGCAACAAACGATCAACTCAAGTTTAATACAGGATTGGAAGGGATCTATGTACAAAAAAAAAATAAAGAAGAGATGATTCAGCATGAACACTTTTGATTCCACAACAAAGGGATGAGTTGAACTTTGTGGGACTTTTTTATCTTCAATCAATCTTCAAGCTAATTTAACCAAACACAAAAAGATGAGAGCATAATTAAAGCATAATCCCACAGAAAAATAAAAAATGACTTTGAAGATTTAAATGACCCTATCAGGATCATATCAGAAGGAGTGGTACACGGTATGTGATGGTAGGAAGGTCTTATATGTTGAAATCTTCCTTGGCTATTGCATCCAGAATAATTTATGTTGTTTGAAGATGGCGGGGGTAGCTGGGAGATGGACAGTGGGCAGGCAGAGGGATTCAGCCTCAGAAATGGACCTTGCAACCAGAACCTGACCCCCCTTGGGCTGGAGGAGAGACAACTTCGAGGGGGGGCTGACGGGTCTTGCTTAACAATTTACCAACTCGCAAAACCTTAGAGCATTGTACATCTCTCTTCCTGGGCTAGTTTGTGGACGAGTGCCTCAATGCATCGTAAAAGCACTATTTAACTGGGCTTATTCATGGGCAGCCACTCTGCATTATTTGACTATTGTGATAGATTGTAAGACTTAAAGTTCTTCCTTGGATTCACAGTGTTGATAAATACAAAAATTGTATTTTAGTGAGCACATTAATTATATGTAATTTCAGGACAGATATTATGATTGGGATTGCGTTGCTGGCATTTTATGCATGAAAAAAGCCTTATCCATTTCCCTCACCTGGTTTCAATGCATGATGGCCATTTTGCAGAGACAATTTGTTGTTTTTCTGGGACTGCAGGAATCACGTAATATGTGTTCTCGTCAAGGAAGCTTGTTGTGGGCAAATGTCCATGAACTTGAGAATTTTTTTTGAATTACATACATTTAACACTGTGTTTGTGTTAATGTAGCATTTCCAGGACACTGAGCCACTTTAGACATCAATCAATGATGTATAGTTTAAATGTGTCTATGTTTAAGTCTTATTGTCTATATACATTTCTACTACTCTCATTGTGTATATTAACAAATCTATATTTTTGGTTATTGAATTCTGAATGATATGTTTAAAAATCCATTAAGTATCTTATTGTTACTTTCCATTCATTTGTACCTGTAATACATAAGTGACGCCTGACTAATTCATTAATTGATTAATAAAGAATGATTTGAGAGAACATCTCAACTCATCACGTCCAAACTGGTTTCTCAGCTAGATGCTGCTGTGCTGAAACAAAATGATGTCAAATCCCCCTTTCAGGTGTGCTTTTGAACAGAGATGTTCAAACGAGTGGCAGTTTGCAGCCACTTAGGGTGTGAAGACAACTGCATCAGTGTTCAGTTCAGCTCCCGCCACCTGCAACTAAAGCTAAGTGAAGTGGAGTAAGCCGTTATTAATGGCTAATTTACTTGGATGTAGCATCTTTGGTTTTTTCCATTTCACACGAATGACATGACCCTGCTTCTGTTCAAACAGTGTCACTACCTAATCCCGCTCAATCCACGATGCATTTGAGTCATTTTAAGTTTATTTATAATCCATGTTGAGACTAGACATTTAACCCAAATGCATCTTTTGTTTCATGTTTTATTGGTGGGGCCAAAGGACACATCTTACTAAATGTGTAATTTGGTCTTATGTCCTATAATCGCAGGTTGAAGAACAAACACACGCACAATAAGAAATCCTCCTCAAGTTCCCACTCTGCCTGTTTCTGTTGACCAGAACCCCAGCAGGAATGATGCACATGTTGTTAATATGTACCGGGCCGGGCACATGGCAGCTGATATGGAACACGTTGGAATCATTACAGTGCTGTGGTCGCCTTATCATCGAAAACAAGAAACAAATAATACATCAAATTGATATGCTAGGTACGGCTTGGGTGTAGTCTGTACAGAACGGTGATGCCATGCGCCTGCTGGTATTTTGACAGCAGTGTTAACATTTCTATAGCGCGCAACTCTGCCAACTGCTCTGCTCGTCTCCGGCCTAACTCGAAGAGCAAGACGGACCAGCACTCTTGTGTACACACCGAAAAAGGATTTTATTACTTATCATGTTCTGTGCAGACAAGGGCATGTGTTCAGACACACCACACACACACACACACACACACACACACACACACACACACACACACACACACACACACACACACACACACACCACACACACACACACACACACACACACACACACACACACACACACACACACTAGGCACAGGCACACACACACAGCACAGCACACTCATAGACACGAACACACTCACATAGCCATGCTGAACTGGTCCAGCCACTTCTTTTTCAGCTCTTTGGTCTTGAAGAAGAACTCGAAAGCCCGTCTGTCCCTGGTTGTGCGTGAGGTAGAAGACATAGGACCACTGGAACAGACAAGATTGCCAGCAAAAAAATTAATTTACACTCTAACTAACACATTCATACACACAAATGATGATTTGTTTGCGAGAACAATAATATATTCACTGCACAAAATCTGGCTAAGTTTGTTAGGAATCCCCCTCCCCAATTGTTATCGTATATATATCCATATGCACTTGTTTACGATCTATGGCCATTATTTCATCTTCTGTAACATGCGCGCCTATATCCTGCATTTAATACATGAACATGTTATATGAACACAATATTCTGGACAACCCCTGAAATTATTAATGTATACAATGTAAGCCACTTCACATTGCATACGATACGACTTTATGAGTTCTTGTTTACACAAACCTAGGTGAGGATTTATCTCCAATAAACTTGGACTTAAGTCAACTTAAGCAATTTACTAATCTAAAGACATAGGATTTAGCCGGCTATTGCTCCAAACCATAGCGCACTTGCTCCCATAACGACGTTAAATTGACGGAATTGTTTTGTTATGGGCATAAACTAGGTTCTACTGGCTAGGAAAAGGATATGAGGCAGGCCAGACTGAACACCTCGCCGAGAGCGCAGTGGCAATGAGGAAAAACCTCTCAGGTGTGAGAGGCTGTCCTTCCTGCGTGTGTATCGACTCTTTCTGATGTTGAGTGCAATGATCATGGTAAACAGCATATTTATAGGGATAGGGAATAGAGAACCAGATTAATAGTTAGAACCGAAACAGGCGTAACGTCAGCCATGTTGATTTTCAAAGATTTTAGCGTCCATATCGAATACCATAGCAACGATAGAGAACCTTGTATTTGTTGGCGAGGCCCTAAAGAATTCATGATTACTTATAGACGTTTAAACTGAATCAGAACGTTTATCACTGAAGGGAGATTATGACAATTAAATGCATATTTTTCTCTTGAAATGTATCAAAACCCATTTTAGTGCCAAATCTATATCAAAATATGAAATTTTCCACTGAGAATAAGACGCGTCTTACAAAGTTTTTTGAATACATTTTTTCATGCAATATCATACAAAATTGCCTAAGCCTAAGCCAGGATAAATTGGCTTAGGCTAAGGTCCACTGTACTTGATGATTGCATATGTTTTAAATCAACTGCAAACTGGCTAAGGTGTACCACAGTGGTTTATTAATCTCCAAAGCATGTTCTGAGAAGTCAGCTCTTAGGCAGACACTTGGTTAAATGTGAGCTTGCTTTATGTAGCCTAATAATTATCCAAGCACTTAGGTGTTTGCACTTTCCAGCAATATGTTTCGAATCACTTGTTGGGTTACAACAGCCAATCATATTCAGGGGTAGCCATGGCTGGCTCCGCCCACTTAGCGGACACGGTATTTTTTTCCATTTTTGGCATTGATATGACGCAATACCAGTACCCATTCTAGAGTCCAGTCAGCAGTAAACAGAGAGGACGTGTGTGTGTGTGTGTGTGTGTGTGTGTGTGTGTGTGTGTGTGTGTGTGTGTGTGTGTGTGTGTGTGTGTGTGTGTGTGTGTGTGTGTGTGTGTGTGTGTGTGTGTGTGTGTGTGTGTATACACATGTATGAGAACGTGCGTGTGTGTTGAAATGGTGGGTATCTGAATGATTGGAGAGTAGGAAAAGAATGGGGAAAAATATAGAGTGTGATTGAACAACTCAGACTACAGGGTAAATAAGAAATAGGGATGCAGAATTGGCGGGGGGTGAATATAAGAGAGAGAGAGAGAGAGAGAGAGAGAGAGAGAGAGAGAGAGAGAGAGAGAGAGAGAGAGAGAGAGAGAGAGAGAGAGAGAGAGAGAGAGAGAGAGAGAGAGAGAGAGAGAGAGAGAGAGAGAGAGATTCTTTGTATATGAGTGTGTTTGCCCAACGACATTCTGAATAATACGTCTTTGAGACTTGTGGTTGCTGAGGGCTATTTTGCCTTTTATGTTCTAACAAATGACTTATTTACAGAAGGTGTGTGTGTGTGTGTGTGTTGTATTTGTGTATGTATGTCTATGTGCGCATTTCTGTATGTGTGTGTGTGTGTGTGTGTGTGTGTGTGTGTGTGTGTGTGTGTGTGTGTGTGTGTGTGTGTGTGTGTGTGTGTGTGTGTGTGTGTGTGTGTGTGTGTGTGTGTGTTTATGTGTGAAAGTATGTAAGTCTGTCTATGTGCTTGTGCATGCTCATGCTTGTGTGCTTGCATGTGTGTATGTGTGTGTGTTAGTGTCGTAGTGTGTGCGTTTTTTGCACACCAAGCTATGTTTATTAAAAACACCATCTGGGTAATAGCTAACAGCTCTAGCTGTTGCAACAGTTCCGATGCTATTCTGGTAACCCACAAGACAATGTCAAATGGGGGCTCAATAAGAGGGGCCAAATACACTGGGTGCCAAACTACCCAAAATCTGATTTTGTATGTCTGGTAATTGGTTTACTGTGGTTGGTTGTTCCCATTTATAATATTTCACTTGAATATGAAAGCAAGCAATCAGTATAAACATCATTATCATGTTTGTTTAGAAAAGTAAACAACATTATGTAATAATAACATATACATAGTTATACATAGAGAGAGAGAGAGCGAGCATTTTGATTGATTAGTTAAGTTAGGTCAAGTTAAGTTAAGATTAGTTAAGTCCTAGTTTGTTTAGAGTGTTTGTTCCCAACCTTGGTGTGATTCCCTCGCGACCTCTGTCTTTTGGTATATATGAATGCATGAATCCAAATTGGGTGCGGATGAATTGTCCTTTCCATACAAATGACTTGACAACAGAGGTGTAATGCTGATGGCTGTGTTCCAAAAGGGCTACCCACTTCCCAAGTGTCTTGACTGATTGAGTCGATGACAACACATACAGTATCTAATTTGATTGTAGCCTTTCGTTAAACGTGATTAATTCTGGTTTGTTTCAGAAAGACAGAACATTTGGCTACGCTATAAAGTACCTGTGCTTATAAAACATAAGTAAATTAGGCAGGCTGGTCACATAGGCTGCTCCGAATTACCCTCTTCATCGTCGTGTTTTTTTTTTTAAATAACTGTATCTCAAAATCTGCAATGGCTATAATATGTAATCTTGGTACCAAAAGAAAGGTAGTATCTGTGAGAGTGTTGTGCAGGTGAAGTGATCAACGCGGAAACTACTGAGTCATGAGAGAACTCACTTCATAAAGATTGCTTTTGCTGTGCAAAAAGCAAAGCATATACACAGTAAAGAAATACAATTATTGCAAAATACTTCTCCCATGCTTTTTATTTTGTTTGGGATTGGAATTGTCTTAAGTTTAGCTCACGATGGCTAGGATCAGAGGCGGGGGGGGGGGGGGGGGAGGCTCTCGGGGGCTTAAGATCCCCCAGAAAAGTCATTTAGTCAGGAAAAATATTCATGGGAAAATATATTTTTCAATAGTATAATAATATTGGAACGGCTCTAGGCTGTGTTGTTGGGAGTTGCATTCTGTTCAATGCCCGTGTTGTGATTGGGTGCTCGTTCCCGTGACAATGCCTGTCACATCAGCTGCGTGCGATCGGCGGTCTGGGTGTAGCGGCTATAGGCGCTCCATTTAAGCCGCAAGGGACTCAACGTGGGAGGAAACACTGTGACGCACATCGTTAAAATGATTCAGTCCCACTTCCTGGTATTCGTTTCATTGTTTATTCTTTCTCTTCATGCACACGTTAGAATGCAAACTGGTACCAGAGACCCCAATCTTGAATTGGCTTGCGTAATTGGCTTGCGTGAGTGCGATCAACAGAAAGTAATGACTCCCAAGCTCGCTCTCTCTCTCTCGCTCTCTCTGTCAATGCCAAAAAACAAAACAAACAGGTGAATGCAGTCACGCATGACCACCACTATCACCGCCCAATCCCCGGGGACCACGCCCATCCCCCCCTCAAGTGAGAGTGCAGCGAGCCTTGGAAGACCACAGAACATACAGAACACAGGAGACCAACGTGCGGGGCTCCCAAACTGGGTGTGATTGCCATCAGTTCCATAACGACCCATATAAACGTCAACGCAGGGACGAATCACAACAAGCTACATTTTAATTGTGCTTATAAGTAACACGTGCATTTCAATTATGTAGGCTACTAGCCTGGAATCAAATCTTTCTCTAGTAATATTATTTTTTACTGTTTGTTGCGTCGAAATGTATTGCTATAAACTGTACCTGCTATAAACAATCCAGACCCCCCATAGCTCATGCAATCATAATTCTTTTTTTTCTCATCGTCCTAGAGTTGTCTCACATGACCGCTTGCTCATGTGTTTAAATGCCTTAAAACTTACCCAGAAATGGGTCATTTCATGATGAAAAGGTTAACGGGTGAATAAGTGTGAGCTAGCATGGCTTCGTAAGCATCCAACGCTTTTGTCTTATATAGCCAATACGTTGTCTTGATTCATGTTCAATCTAAATGTAATGGTTGGTATAACATCCAGAGATGCGCGATAATTTCAGCAATGGGCAACAGATGAATTGGTTCTGTCCAAATCAACTTAAGGTGTGAAGCGCCATTTGTCTATATGTTCCCGAAATGTTAGTGGTTATTGCATGAATCAGTGTTACATTTGCATGTAAAACTTGCCATGGTTAAAACAAGACTACTTGTGGTATCTTCCTGGTTGCATTGGCGACATTCAAAGCAGCCAATCATATAACACACCGACCTTGCGGTTTTCCTTGTCCGTCGTCGGGCTGTTTGTGATCTTAAAGTGGTGCAGGTCGATCACTTCTTTCATCTCGTAGTTGTCCCCCCGCCGTTTGCATACAATCACCGCCGCATCAAACAAGAAGATGTGTCTGTCATCGATCAAAACAAAGACTTATGGTTAAAAATGTAAAAAGGTTATGGTTAGCATTTAGCTAACCACTGAACAACACTCTGAACCGTACGTGTCGTGTTTCCGTTTCACTGCGTTTTATATTGCAACAGCATTTGCATGACATTGACAAAAAGAAGATAACTCAGTTCGTTTGGTTTGCGTAAAAACAATATGTTGACATATGTCAACATATTGAAGTAGGAGGAAGCCAGGAGACCCAGTGAAGTTGCTCTTATAATATGCACATTTATGAAAAAACCTTTAGTGCTTTTACTGCCAATATATCTGTATAATTAATTCAGAACATTGTCTTAAATCATATATGTTGTCTTGAGCCGTGTCTTAGGGATGTCATTGATTGCTGTTTTTTTTTATATAATGTGGGTCAGTCATTAAGGTAGTCAACCAGTCAGCCAGTCAGTCAGTCAGTCAGTCAGTCAGTCAGTGGAGTCAGTCTGCCACCAGCTCACCTGTCCTGTTTGGCCCGTTTGTCCACTGAGCTGACGCGGACCTCTCCATCTCCCTTCGGGCGTCCATATTTCCTCAGGGGTTGATTCTACAACGAGACACACACCGCTTTCATCTCACACTGTTGGTCACAACAAAAAAAAAAATAGGCCTTAAGCCAAACACAAAACACAAAAGCAGATAAAAAAACGAGTGGATACCAGATTTTCAATGGACTTCTGGTACTGGTCTATTTCGCGCAGTGTCTCGTTGTCTCGTTTTACTTCGTTCACGTACTGGGCCAAGTCCTGCAGAAGGAGCACACGGTTATTTAACAATCACCCCACAACATTACTGCTGAAAGTCCTCGAAAACACCATCTCTACAGTGTCAAATCCATTCATCAAAGCCATCCAGTGATTTACACTTTCAAGGACACTTTTCTCCCGAAAGCAGACATAATCACACCAAATATATTAGCCTGGGCTGAATTAAGTCGCCTGTGCAGTCAATGGGCTCTCGTTGATTTCCAGGTATGGATTTAACAATGCATGGAAAGTGTGAGACCCTTGGCTTCGGTCCAGGAACACTGGAACACAGGTCCTTCAACCGGGCCGGCAGCCATCAACTTCAATGAGCTGGACTGATTAGACAGACCACATGACTGTGGCAGCTGATAACTCAATAATTATTGATGTGAAATGATCCACATTGACTCAAATACAGGAAAAAAATGTTTGTAAATTACATGGTGTAGGTATGATAATAAATGTATAGGGTTTATGCTGATTGTTGAAGTGTGTGTGTGTGTGTGTGTGTGTGTGTGTGTGTGTGTGTGTGTGTGTGTGTGTGTGTGTGTGTGTGTGTGTGTGTGTGTGTGTGTGTGTGTGTGTGTGTGTGTGTGTGTGTGTGTGTGTGTGTATATATACACACACACACACACATACAAAAATATATGATTGATGAATTGATGATTGAGTCAAAAAATGACACTTGTTCTCAGTAGGAGTATCAAAAATAATTATATTTGCACATCCGTACACTTGTTAAAGTCAACTTGCTGGTTTGAGACCCAGCACTGATAGGCTTGTATTGTGTTAATATGTTTGACTCATCCACATCACAAATTGTGCAAAACGGTGCTTGCTCATTTAATTGATTTGACAAAGCATACAAAATATATTAAAAGAAAAAAGAAATGTGTTATTGTTTGTGTGAATGTTGTTTTCCAATCCTCAGCTTCATCACGTGAGTCTGTTCTGTACTGAACAGTTCTTTTTACAGTCTGAACTGATAACATGTGTGTGTGTGTGTGTGTGTGTGTGTGTGTGTGTGTGTGTGTGTGTGTGTGTGTGTGTGTGTGTGTGTGTGTGTGTGTGTGTGTGTGTGTGTGTGTGTGTGTGTGTGTGTGTGTGTGTGTGGGTGGGTGTGAGAAACCCACCTTCATAGCGTCCAGCGCTATCCGTAGATTGCTCTTGTCGGCAGCATTCTGCGTGTGTTTGACCAGCTCCTGTTGGATGCATAAACACAAACAGGCAATGAGCCCACACAGATCCGCATAAATCAACAAACATAATCCGCAGAGGCCGTGAGGGCCTGCATCATAGCCTAAGAAGAATCACAGCGCCACGGCCAGTCTCAAAAGTTTTCCATCTGTCTCCGTCGCTGCCTTCCTCATCCCCCCACCCACCCCC
The DNA here is from genome assembly GCA_900291075.1 of Melanogrammus aeglefinus. NCBI lineage: Eukaryota > Metazoa > Chordata > Actinopteri > Gadiformes > Gadidae > Melanogrammus > Melanogrammus aeglefinus. Next base: position 18,739 of record OLKM01001325.1, on the reverse strand, counting down.
GTCACGTCCAGATGGCAGTACTCTGTGATTTGCACCAGATACCAGAAAAGGAATGAAAGGCCAAAATGAAAGGCAGAGAGAAAAAAAAAGATAATAAACACAATCAATCCATTGTGTGATCAAATAGGAATGATTGCAGGGAGATACACATACTGTAAGTAACACAAAGTCAAACAGAAGGAAACTGATGAATGGACAAGAACAAGGATTTGTTGCCGCAAACAGAATCCGTGCTGCAGCTCCTGCTTGACGGGATGCTGAGCTGTGGTCCAGCCCCACCGCCCCATCTCCCTCCCTACCTCACGTTCCTCACCCCCCCCCCCCCCCCCCACCCCACACACAACACCCCCTCCTGCCCCCCACCTGTCAGCCTCACAAGGACTCAGGCCAGGCCACAACCCTGACACGTGCACTGGAATA
>OLKM01001325.1:8319-13319 GCA_900291075.1 Melanogrammus aeglefinus | reverse complement strand
GCTCCTTTATGGGACAGTTTGGATAGTGCGTCCATAACCTGCAAAAAAATAATAATAAATGATATACCCTTATATATAACGAATATATGTGTACATTTAACATCAAAGTATGCCCGTATGAGCCAATATAAAGCACTCATTTATTTATCGTAATTAAATAATCAGAATGTGCCTATGCGTATGTTCACGGCTGTTTGTTGGCGCAGTATAACTGAAAACGGCCATTAGAGGATAACGGATTATACTACGGAATATTGAGGTAACCCGGCTCCGGCCCAGGGCCCAGGGGGAGAGGTGGGAGACAGGGTGTAGCGCCCAGGGGGAGAGTACGGGAGACAGGGTGTAGCGCCCAGGGGGAGAGGTGGGAGACAGGGTGTAGCGCCCAGGGGGAGAGTTGGGAGACAGGTGTACCACCCAGGGGGATTGTGGTTTTCAGAGGCTAGAGCAAGGAACTCACAAGGAATGAGTTTCCAACCAGAGGAAAACCGGAAGCCATGAGTTAAGCTATACCCTGGCCTGGATATAGGCCTCGAAGGGGGAACGAGGGGCCTTGTCTGGGACACGGCCGGAGATTCCTCCGTGGCTCAAGGAGCCAAGAGAATTTTTTTTTTCGGGCTTAAACGAACGATAACTGTGCTGATTGGGGGAGGCGGGACAGTAACGGAGCCGGGTTACCACAACATGTACAGTACAATAAACAGCCACTAGAGGCCAACGTTGTACTACTGAATATGTACAGTAAAGCAAACAGCCACTAGAGGGAAACGTTGTGCTACTGACTATGTGCAGTACAACAAACAGCCACTAGAGGACAACGTAATACTGCTGAATATATACAGTCAAATAAACTGAACCAAAAAGCATTAATAATATGACATTATTACTGAAAATATAAATTATGCAAGTATAAATATGTCTTGCCCTATTTTCTAGTAAAGGTATGATCAAAGAGAATGAACCGGTCATGTCTTGAAATATGGTTGGTATCTGCAAGTGAACGATAGATTCTGCATCTAATAGTGAAAACACTCTGGACCAGACTCATGTTTTGATGTTCCTTAGTCTTCGGTGAGTCTAAAGGGGATTTTTCTTCTCGATATTTGTCGTAGTTTATGAACACATTTAATGCTGTAATTAGCAGTAATGACAATACTCTTGGTCCGGACTGCGTCCCTTACGACTAAGTGGTTTTGACTGCTCAATACATTCATGTCAATCAATCTTCCACACGCCAACAACTAGATAATATAATATTAAATTAAATTAAAAAAGATAATATATTCGGACCATAAGCGTAGTGAGCAATGGAGTACTCTCCTCTTAAGGGACCATCTATTAAAACAGCAAAATACATTAGAGTGTAGTGCATGTGTGTAAACCCACAAACACTTTCACGCGCACACACACTCAAAACTGACAGATTTAATCACTTGAGCAAACGCTTTCGAGGATCCTGATAAGAGGAAAGGTTCCATCCACCCACCAGCCCCCCAGTCCCCAAACATCCACCCCCCCACATGGGTCGTGCTATGCTACTTATCGTCACATGTTTAACCGGTGGATCGACTTTCACTGTAGAGTGGCTTCTGTAACCAAGCGAACACATTTGACAGTCAGGCCAAATTACCCGTCAGAGAGCTGCGAGCCATCCAATAATGATTAATGCGTGCTGAATTGATTCCTGTGATGAAAAAAAGGGGAAGCATGCCAAAGGACATGCACAACGTATACACTCTCAAAAAAAAACCTACTGGGTGCACGCACCACACACGTCACACACACGCGCCACACACACGCACACCACACCACACACCACGCACAATGCCCACACACCACACACACGCACACACACAACACACACACATGCACACACACAACACACACACACACACACACACAGATGTGCACATGCACACACAAAAACACTCACACATTGCCCTAAATAAACCAAACTCTCACATGTGACCTAGATACCCAGTTGCCTTTGTGTTAGTGACACCATATACTGTTTCTACATACAGTTTCAGACTATGTATATACATATATTACTATAAATATAGGCCTACTGTATAAATATATTTATATGTGTATATATATATATATGCTGTTTATACAGTTTACTATATATTATATTTAAATATTATATATCCTTCACAGAAATGCATATTTGGGGCCAAACTCAATCAGAGGTCCTCAAACTATTCTAGGTTGAAGGAAGCATGATCCGCGTGCATAGCTAGCATGACGCGGCGCCACAGCGGCCAACAGAAGACACAGAATGAGTCACAGCCTGTTTTCCAGCGCAATAGGACAACCACAACGGCGCTAACGTCTCTTAAGCCTTCATGGGTAAAGGATATTCTTCATATGTTAAAGGCTGTTTACAAAAGTATGAATATTCAAGTGGCTAGGGCTATTGTTGTTAAATAACATACTTAAACCTAACTGGAGCAATTCTGAAATAAAATCCTACATCTATTTTCTTTAGCCCAACACAGTTTCAACTGGTCAGGATATAGTCTTCACTTTTAAATGTTGATTCGACTATGACCCCGTTCCATCTTAGACCGAGTCCTTCATATTAAGAAAACATCTGGATGCGTTCGAGCCATGAGGTACTGCAGCATAATACAGAATTAGAGAAAGATAATTAAACAACAATATCTGAGTGAATTACTTATATTCAAAAGCATAGAACTACCTGGTACGAAAGAGAAGAAACAAGAAAAAGAGGAAGACCACTCCACTGTTTGTCCATTGCAACTTGTTATGGGTACCTTCACCTAAGATAAGAATAAAGCAAAAGATCAAAATGGTGTTCCATCCATCCTCAATACTTCCAGAAGGAAGGATGTATGGCAGGGGGTGCCGCGGCACGATAAGGCCCCTGTCGAGCCTTGAGAGAGATACTTTACTTAATCGAAAACGCCTCGCATTAGAGACTTGTTGGGGTCATCGAGTGAGGAGAGACAGACAAGACACCTGAGGAGAGGCCTTAAGACTCATGACTAATTGATCACGCGCTAATTAGCACACACACCACACATGCATGATAAACAATACGCACACTTCCATGCACGGTACCACCGTGAGCCATGAATTTCCTACACAATGCCCATGCTTCACCAAGGGCATTGGATGCTCACAGCAAACACTGACAGGTATCATAGATCATGCACAGAACTAGCATCTGAGTTTTATGGACAAACACACAAATTCTAATGGATCAGGCTGAGCGTTAACAGTCATGAATGGTCTACAAACATGAAGGCGATAAGATGGATGAAGCAAGAAGATCCCATCAATTATTACCTTTCGTGGTAAACACACACACACACACAAACACCACACACACACCACCCCACACGACACACACACCACAGACACACACGTGTAAATCCGCCGATGTCATTCACAAGGACACACAGGACACAGGGAAACAACAAACACACATCAGCAACAAACACACACCACACACACATCCCCACAACAACACATGCCTCTGCACACCTTTTGCTAAAGCCCACATGGCCGTCATTGGTCCATGCCTGCTTGCACTGTTCCCACAAGCATTTCCGGATCGCCCCTGCAAGTCAATGAGATCCTCAAGGCGATGCAGTGGGCGAGGGTAAGTTAGCTAGTCAACCCTCTCCTAGTTGGCGAAGTCACGCTCTCGGTAGAGCCCATGGACCTATGTGAGTCGAAAAAATGATGGGGTTTCAAGAGAGAAAGAAATTGTCGGCTGGTCCCAGCTTTATTGCCTCGGAACACTTATGTTTGAGTGTGCATTTAAATTATTATTTTCCATGACAACTTTTCACCGTTCTATTGTGATTGTGAGTCTGAAAGGCTGTAGATGAAAACACCATGAGAAGAACACCACAGTCTCGTATGAGGACGGTCAGGCTCCCTGCGACTGGCACGACAACCGACAATTCTCCTTCCATCGGCTAGACTGAACTCTACACGTGCCCCAATTCTATAATGGGTTTTCATCTCTTTCGTTGCTGTTTTCCTCCCCTGGGAAAGAGCAGTAAATGCACAAGAGATCGCGAACGGCCCTACACAGCGTGCGGCCGTGACGGATATTCAGTCACCCGGAGCATCGAGCGGGCCTTAGTTCACAAAGCGCTCACACAACAACCTCACATTCTCAAACTTCCTGCAATTTTTTTTTTTGCATTTGCTATGAAAATTATATTTAAATCCCCCAAACAACAGAATGTATCCCAGGCATATAAAAGATGCGACCAGAAAAAATTCCATTTCTCTCCACTGAACCCTTCAATTCTAGCCCAAGGTACCCAGGGACTACGGAAGAGCGACTTACGACTCTATTAAACCCCATGTTATTTACCGGCCTAAACAGCGGGAAATGAATGAGCCAAATGGAGACTGAGGAGGAACGTCCTTCCGACAGTAATTTCAATAGCATACGGGGGTAGCTAAGTCAATTATTTAGGGATCATTCCTAAAGTGCGTATGGTCAATCCAAGATTTTTTATTCTCAACAATAAGGAGATCTCGCTCCTCCCTCCGCTGGCGAGCCTCCGCGGCTGGGCACATAGACGGCCAATCAAACTACGTGATATAAGAGAGGAGAGAGAGAGAGAGAAGGAGAGAGAGAGCAGAGACGAGAGGAGAGAGAGAGAGAGGGGAGAGAGAGAGAGAGATAGGAGAGAGAGAGAGGGAGCCAAGACCATCTTGCCAATCTTGCCATGCTCGATTAATGACCGCAAGATTAAGTTCGTGTGGATAACGTCCATAGAATCGCAAAACACACCTCATGGCTCTCTTTACCTCCTGCTTGTAAATAATCTCCTCCCCTCATTCTCATATCAATCTCTAGCCAGCGCTTCTTGATTGTCTTAAACTTTCTTTACACTGAGAGCTCCTTCCTTCTCTTCTCTTTAGTAATTCTCTCTCTCCTCTTTCTCTCTCTCTCATCTCTTCTCTCTCTCGCTCTCTCTCTCTTCTCTCTCTCTCTCTCTTTCTCTCTC
>OLKM01001324.1:69385-147467 GCA_900291075.1 Melanogrammus aeglefinus | reverse complement strand
AAACTCATTTGACCTCTGTCATTGCCAACAAAGGCATTACAAAGTATTGAGATGGACCTTTTGTATGGACCCAAATATTATTTTTCCACCATAATTTGCGAAAATAAATTCTTTTAAAATCAGACGATGTGATTTTCTAGATTTTTTTTTTTCTCATTTTGTTGTACCTCATAGCTGAGGGTCTTTATACCTAGATGAAAATTTACAGGCCTCATATCTGTTTTTAAGTGGGAGAACTTGCCACAATTGGTTGCTGAACTAAATACCTTTATTGCCCCACTGTATATCATTCGCGTCGCGTCGAAAAAGTTAGCGGAAGAGCTGTAGTTTCACAAACGACACACCTCACACCAAACTAACATTATTCAAGTGTGCAGGCAGACCTCTCGCTTATTGAAGCTTTACAATCTAACAATGCTAAACAACGAGACATTTCTGCATTGCACGTCATGCACTTTAGCGCGCAGTGGCGGCGCTCCATGATACGGAAGGAAAATCTGCCCTTGTTGGTGCCCGTTGGCCATTGAGCAGTTATTCAATAGGAATGAATGGGACCATTTTTTAAAACCGGCGTGTCCTTTTCTTTAAGTAGGTCCATGACACAGACGTTGTTGCAAAGTTGTATACACAAGAAAATCATCAACAGCTGAGACTCGTTTAGCAGCAGAAATTGAGCATGGATCGATAGAACTTGTGCTCTCGATTGATTTAAAAATGCTCATTGAACATGAGCGACCCATATAATTTCAGAATCGAGAGGAAATATGACACAGATGTGCAACTTTCTGATTGGCTAGTACAGATTTGAGTTTACGGAATGCCAGCCACATTTTATTTGCGCATGCTTCTCAGATTATGAACACGGGTTGATAAATGTGGTTTGATGCACCAACTGCCGCTGGCATGATGGTAGCAAAAGTGTGCAAGATGCAAGGCACTACTCTTGAAGTTGTGATTGCACAGAATAGGATTGTGCACTCTCTGTAACAAAGGGCTTGTGAACTCGTACGTCCCTATTTTGTGTCTTACTACACTGTAGAAAAAAAATATTTACGACTTCAAATTTGCTGTTTACTCATTTGTGTGACTTTAGTTGTACACATGCAAAATAAATATATGACAAACTTCTAATTAAGTGTTGCACATTTGTGACTTTATGTTACACTGTGCTTAAAGACTTTTGCCACAATAATACCTTTCATAAAATGATATGATGTGTACAGAAGATGAGCTGCAGACGAGTGTGGTGTCTGGATTGTAAAGGATGTCCTCCTGGCAGCAGGTGGCGCTCTTCAGGTCGTGTGGAGGAGGCTGTTTCAGCAGAGCTTCCCAGGGAACCCGGGTCACCGAGGTGGAGGAGAAGTGGCCCCCTCTAAAGTCTCTCCTGGAGCCCACGGAGGAGCCGGGGGGCGCCCCCCAAGGGCCAGAAAAGGGGCCCAGGACCACACCACCCAACGGGTCAGTCACGTCCCCACCTGTATCCTAGGTGTACCCCTCGGCAGAGATTTATGACATGTCAGCTTTATTCTGACTTGTTGAATCTAGCAACAGGTTTTGGTGCCGCACTTGAAATGTTTAGTATTTAGATTATATTGGAAAAGCCACTGTGGATTTGGTTAAACAGTTATACGTTATACGCACATTGCCACGATGAGCCAAAACAACATTCCTTAAACAAAAAAGACCGGTTTTCCTGGATGATGATGGTGGGTGATTTGGCTCTCAGGACAACCGTGTACTCCTCCAGTCATTAGAGGCTTGCGTGTCCACCGCAGGAACTTTCCCCAGAAGCTAGGAACTTTTTAGTCCCTTGAAAAATAGTACCTGGGAATGAAAGATCTTTGTACTTGAGTCCACAGTTGAAATCCTCTTTAAACCAGATATATACTAAACTACCCATTTGTTGTGTGTGCTCCGATGTAGAGCGCTGCGGGCCAACGTAATGGAGGCAGCTGCTGGGACATCCACGAGGCGTTCGGGCTTCAGCACCCAGTGGGGAGGTTCTCCCATAGCAACAAGACGCTGCTCTGCTCCCTGGGCATTGACACCCGCAACATCGGTGAGTAGCGGCGCGCGAGAGTCGGCTCACATTCCAAACCGGTTCGTGACTCAGAGTGCTGACCCTCTTAATGGGGAACTCCATGCCCCTTAGCTCACCCAGGCCCTGCTTTGTTATGGCATCATTGTCTTACACAATGCCTTCAAATGAAGCTTTTCATTTATCATGGCCTTCCTTTCATCTATTACATTTGCTATCCGGTTGGTAAATATTGCAACGTAGAGTGGTTGCATTATTTGGAAAGCAAGGACCGGCCGTCTGACCTTTTTAAATACTATAGTATATATGAATATAACTTCAGTTCATTAATGCTCTGGTGGTCTCCTGAACCTCCTCTCTCTCGTCATCAGCTCTTCACAGGCCAGAAGAAGCAGGCCATCATCGTCCCATGTTAAATGCTGCCAGCCTGGTGAGTGTTATAACCGCTGCTCCTACCGAGACCCTCCAAACCAGTACCAGTAGAACAGAACCCAGCCCTCACTGGGACCAGTAGAACAGAACCCAGCTCTCACTGGGAACCAGTAGGAACAAGAAACCCAGCCCTCACTGGGACCAGTTAGAACAGAACCCAGTCCTCACTGGGGACCAGTAGAAAAGAACCCAGCTCGCTGCTCATGGTATTCAGGCCTGATGCTGTTGCTCAACAAGGCCAGTGACCCATTTGAGTATTAAAATCATTCTGCAAAACCTTAATTCAAAGCATTTTTTACTTGGCGTAGCACAGGCTAAATGTTAAGCTACCAAGATGCTGAGTTGTGTGTGTGTTGCAGGGCATGTTGGAACCCACCAAAGAAACCTGTGAAACCCATCTCCGGCCGCAGAGATGATCACCTCCATAGCACAAGCGCCTCCGCTGGGAACAGAGAAGAGCCCCTGTCCAGACACGGCCCAGGTACCTCATCACTTAAACCTCCAGGACCCACTCCTGGTACGCTGGTAGTGATGTCTAGCATGTACACTACTGTTCATTGCCCTTTTTAGGTGGACTTCATTCTGCATTCGTCCTTGAAACGTCGATCTGAGGTAGAGCCCTGCTACTCCTGGATAGTGTTCCTAACGTCTGGGCATGCTTCAACGTACTGCTGTTACTGATTCTACCTCCCAGTTACTGCTTAGCTGCGGCTAGTCATCGTGTACAGGAGCCATAAAGGGACACACTTGGTTTCAGCCATGTGTGACCTGTGACGCTTCAGGATAGACCTGTGACGCAGACCTCAGCAGGAAGATGACTCCACTAGATTTGGATGGTTGTGCATCATCCTGCCCTCTTCATCAAACACTGCTGAAGAACACTGCTCACTTTGATAGTTCAGTGGTCGGGGAACGCAGCCTGCCCCGATCTAGTGTGTTTTGATATGGCTTTGCAGGGCTATTTTCCTTTCTCAGGGACCAGGCATGACTCCAAAATAACCGGTTAGCCTAGGAAGAAGGGCTCCATAAGTCAGCAGACAGTAGGCTGTTCTCACCAGTCCCCTCCTCTGTGTTTTGTGTTCTTCGGTCCTGTCCCCGCGGCTCCCAGCAGGAGGCCCTCCCACCTGTCCAGTTTGACTGGAGCAGCAGTGGCCTTACAAACCCCCTGGATGGTAAGTGTCTGCCTCCGCCTCTTCTGCTCCTCTCTCCTGCTCCCTCCGCAGCCTCAGAGCATACAGGGATAGGTGGGGGATGAAGTCCACACCCACCCAGGGAATACAATAGGAAAGGGCTTGGTCCTAACTTAGGTCCTAACAGTAGAAATTACATTTAAAATTACATTTAAAATGACCCGTCATAACATTTATCAAGTATGTTTACTAAAAACAAAAATGGTATTATTTAACAACTGAAGAGTTCGAACCACAGAAATATTTTTTTCTTAAAGTGAACCGAGGGCGTCTCCTGATTGGCCGGTCCCCCCCCCTCCCCCGCTCTGCATGTTATCTCTCGCCCACCTCCATTACTTCACCTTTCTCCTGGTCGGCTTCTCCCCTGTGTCTGTGTCCCTCACGTTAACCAAGGCGGCTCCTTTGTCTCTTTCTTTCTTGCTCTGTCTGTCTCTCCCAACCCCATGTTAACCATGGCTGCTCCTCGCTCTCTCGCTGTCTCTCTCTCAACCTCCCCCATGTTAACCATGGCTGCTCCTCTCTCTCTCTCTATCTTTCTCCCCCCATGGAAACCTCTCTCGCTCTCTCTCTCTCTCGCTCCCCCCCCCCCCCCCATGTTAACCATTGCTGCTCCTCTCGCTGTCTCTCTCTCTCTCTCTCTCCCTCCATGTTAACCATGGCTGCTCCTCTCGCTGTCTCTCTCTCTCTCCCTCCCCCACCCATGTTAACCATGGCTGCTCCTCTCTCTTGTCTCTCTGTCTCTCCTGGTCTCTCTCTCTTGTCTGTCTTTCCTGGTCTCTCCCCGGCCCTGCGTGGCCCAATGCAGCGAGCGGAGGCTCCTCTTTGTTAAACCTGGATTTCTTTGGCCCCGTTGAGGACTCGGGCCCAAGCAGCTCCACCTCTATCCCAGGTCAGCAGCATGGGGCTTCCTTCTGCTATGTGGTGCTTTGAGTTCAGAATGTACTGACACAGAGCGACCCAACACAGGGCTCCTCGACAGAGCCACCATCCCACATCAGGCACCACACGGGCTGTCAGTAACGGCAGCCATGTCGGTGCATCCCCGCTTCTTTCTGTTGCTTTTCTGCCCTGCTTTTTCTTCCCTGCTTCTTTGTGAAGTCCCTCTCCTCGTTGGAGGTCCCGCTGGAGGCGCCGGCGGGATGACCCTCCTTCCCCCCACGACAGTGTGTTGTGGTGCTTGTGTCCCCTGGCGTCCCCTTCAGTGCATGACGGGTCTGACGGGCATCTGCTGATTGTCGTCTGCATGGAAGAGGCCGTGCGCTCCGGTTGTCTGGGTTTGACTTGTACACCTGCTCTCTCCCAATCTCAGGCGTAGATCCAGAGCTGTACGAGTTGACCACGGCCAAGCTGGATTCGACCGGTTCCGGCCGCCGCGTGGTGGACGCCTTTGCACGCCTCATGTCAACCATGGAGAAGACCAGCACCTCCGCCAGGTCAGAGTCACCGGTGTTGTCAGAGGAGACCTTTGCTGTGTTCTGATATCTATACTACCATGAGTACACTTAAACGTAGTACACCATCCACACTCACTAAGTGCGCTGATTTTCAGATGTCAGTGTCGTTCCAAACCGAATACTCCATGTTGCACTAACCTCAAATTTCGATCGTGACTGCCGCCGGGGCTCCTCCCACAATAAACATCCCGCTTTGAACGTTGAACTCTTTACGCATAGTAGCTATAAAAAAAGTAGCTACGCTAAGATGGCTGCTCTTGAGTACAAAAAGTGCATCGATCCACACTTTGCGGTTTGACCGTTTTTGAGTAGGGGCGTAACGGTACACAAAAGTCACGGTTCGGAAAGTACCTCGGTTTTGAAGTCACGGTACAGTACGGTCATAGTAAAAGGGGAATTTTTTAAAACTGCTTGTTTGTCAACAACATAGACTGGCCTTAGTCAGCAGCAATGAAAACACCAATAAACTTGGTTATGGCATTTGCATTTCTGAATTCCCAGACAGGGGTTGTTGAAATAGTGTCGTGAGCTGGGTTTGCACAACTCGTTTGTTTTTTCACATCAACGGTGATAGTAACACCTGGATGGTGCCTTTTCAAATGCGTGTACATGTTTAAGTGCTGTACGTTGACACAGAGAGCCCTCTCCGTAGCCCCTCTCCGTTGCTTACGTGCGCATCCAAAAAAAATTAACTGTCCATCAACGCAACGGAGATGGCAAGGGCGTGATGTTTCTTGATGTCTGAGGGCCTTTTCTGAGGCGTGTGGAGCTCTGTCTGAACGGTGTGTTGAGGTGTGGAGCTTTGTCTGAGCGGTGTGTGTGCACTTGTGGAGCTCTGTCTAAGCGGTGTGTGGAGCTCTGTCTGAGCGGTGTGTGTTTGGATGTGTGGAGCTCTGTCTGGGACGTGTGTGTGGAGCTCTGTCTGGGCCGTGTGTGTGTGCGTGTGTGTGTATGTGGACATGTGGAGCTCTATCTGGGCGGTGTGAGCATGTTGAGCTGTGTTTGGGTGATCTGTCTGGGCGTCCTGTGTGTGTGGACGTGTGGAGCTCCGTCTGTGCGGTGTTTGACCGCGGCAACCGAGAGAAAGTTGAGCTTCACAGACTCTTGTAGTATAACGCCACGATGTGTGACCGTTGACTTTGATGATTGCGGGATCCTGGGATCACTGGCTCTTCAGATAATAATAACACACCTGCAAACTTGTCGCTTTTCGGCAACAATCATCATTTTCTTGGTCAATTGGGTCATTCACGTGAATCGCGTAAAACGGGAGAGTATTTGGGGGGGGGGGGGGGGGGGGGGGGAAGCTGTCCTTCATATGCATTCCATGCAGGCTAGAATTGCGAAACATTATTGGATAATTCTTATAATTGACATTTCTCTGGGCCAATCGGCATCTCAGCACTTGCTTCAGAATCTTGAAGCACACAGCGCCAACTGAGCTCGCCTTTGGATGAGACGCCTTACTACCGCGCGAGTCTGATGGAAACTCTTAACGTCAATTTGAAGTAGGGGTGTGCAGTATAGAAAGTACACCAGTGTGAATTTGCGCTACGGTATGGATTTTGACGCTACCATGAGACTGGTGTGACCAGTGGACAGTGTTGTCCGTAACGCGATAATACATTAACTTAACTACTTTTTCTTGTAAAAAGTAAAGTTACCCGCAACTACTGAAAATATGGTAACGAAACATCGTTCCTTTTTCAATGCGGTGCAACGTTACTTTTCCCAGGGACAGATTTGACAGCGATACTACCTTCTCAGGCAGTATGCTATTGCGCAAGCATGCAGGCACGCAAGCATGCAGGCGCGCAAGCATGCAGGCGCGTAAGCATGCAGGCGCGCAAGCATGCAGGCGCGCAAGCATGCAGGCACGCAAGCATGCAGGCGCGCAAGCATGCAGCAGAGCTGCGAACATACATGATTTTGGCGTAGCAGATACGATTTCCAGACCCCAATTACGCTGCTACGCTTGACTTGAATATCCTACGCATTTCCCAACAAATCGATGTCAATCTTTTAGCAGGCAGCCACGTCCATGTGTTGACATCCAACCAGCCGTAAAGCTCACATATAACACCCCGTCCTGACATACAGCGATGCGACAGCGACGCGAGCGAGCGAGGAAAAGTGATTAGAATGTGTACTTTTCAATGAGCCTGTGTCCTGACGTGCGCGCGAGCGACGTCGCGCCGTCCAGCGATGTCGCTCAACCCTGAATTTTATCGCTCGCGTTGTCTCTATCTGGACGACATTTCGTGGCGGTGTCCCGCCCCTAAACACTTCTTATTGGTTGATAAGTACACGCTGCTTCCTGTTGAATGTGTTTACATCCCTCGATGATTTGATTGGTTTGGATTCTTAACCAATAAAATACACTCGCGACAAAATCGTCACGCTGCATATCAGGACAACCTCGCGCGAGTTTTCGTCGCCGTTTCGCTCGCTCGCTGTATGTCAGGACGAGGTGCAAGCCCTCTTATGATTCGTTCATTGCGTCGGAAAAGGGTCAATACAATGGCCGTTTTTTTTTGTTTGTTTTTTTAATGCCGTCTCTATTTTTACCAAGATGCTATGCTGTTTGTAGTCTGAGGATTCCCGCTGTTGATGAGCATTTATATAATACAATTGGCATCTTGTACATTGACTACTGGTTGTTTTTCATATCTCATATCTGCATTCTTTACACACACATAGGTAAGGGTACATACATTTTGGCAGCTTGCTAGCTTGTGATGAGAACTCTTGTTAATATCTGTGAATACAAACTCTTTCATACGAAGTTGCACAGGTACCCTGAGGGTTTCTATAAATGTAATCTCGGAGATTATAACATCAGATGGATAATTAGCTATAATTTCATGCAAATTGAACTCTTCCATCTAAATCGTTAACGGTTATTTAAAGTTTCCTTATCTAGCCAGCTAGCTAGCATAGCAACTACATAACCATAAGCAACCAGAAACACAACTTTAGCTGCAACGTTTAATTTCTCAAAATCAGCTCACCAATAAAAAGCAGTCTTGGGTTCAAAGTTATTACATCGACTTGTATTATGTTAAATGGCTTCACAAAGACATTAAACAATCTTCAGAGAAATAATGTGAAATCAACGGAGCAAGGGCTTACTACACTGAATGTAATGTTAGCGAATGAGGGGTGACAAGCCGTCCCTCCCCCTTGCTAATATTTTAGTCCCCGCTGTTTGTTCCAAAGCCAATTAGGTTTATACACATACGTGAAATACATTCCGTTTTCTATGGATAGAAAGGACATATAATAGAAGTGTCTAAAAATATTTAAGTGGTGACAACGAGAAAACCAAGGCAGAGATGAGGCTAAGCTCATTGATGCCTCAGCTCGCGTGTGTCTATCCTGTTTGATCTCCCGCCTCCATGCTTTGGGTAATAAAAAACTTTTTTGTGTACGTCTGTGTATTAATTGTGTGCAACACTACAGGGAAAAGACGAAAGTATACACTCAAAATACTGCAGTTCTTTGCAGATAAACATGTCCTTATAGTCCTTACCTAGATTGCATCTCAGAACACGTAAAATCTCCGGCCTAAATTTTTTCGCCTCGCTACGCTCGGCTTGCTACTATTTTCTAAAACACAATGTTGGCAGCTCTGATGCAGGCGCGCAAGCATGCAGGCGCGCAAGCATGCAGGCGCGCAAGCATGCAGGCGCGCAAGCATGCAGGTTTGCTGCCTAACCAGTATTTTGCCCCTGAAGAGGCATTTATATCGAAATTAGAAGATAAAATTAACATACCGTGATATAATACCGTTACCGTCTATGCCTCAAATTATTAGGGGTGGGAAAAATAATCGATTCTTCGATGCATCGCGATTCTCGCTGGAACGATTCTGTCTCGATGCAGATTTATTTTTTGCCTGCTGCAATATTCTGTTCGCCAGAGAGGAATAATTTTTGTCATTTTAAAAATATTTAATTTATCTTTAGTGTGTATTAGCCAATCTGATTTGTCTTGACACGATTGCGATTCAGCCTACGCATAGCATGCACGCAAACTCACAGCCAGACACAAGAACTCCTTCTATCTCAAGAGCAGCTTTTCCTTTTATGACATAGAAAAGAAAGATTAGAAATAAAACTGAAACCTATTCTTTGCATGCTTCCATATTGTGTTATAATGCAAGCTGCATTGATTATTGCATTGTTCATAGAAAGTCATATTTGTGACAAAAGCTTACTCTCTTATGAAATATTAGATAAGTTAATTAATCTGTTGATGTCTTTAATGATCATCACAAAAGTAGGAAGTGATTAGCAAACCCAGATGTATACCGTATATATATTTTTGAAAATCACGCATGGAAATGTACATAGAAAAAAATTGTTGCATTGAGATGCATTGATAATCACTTCAGAATCGAATCGTTGACCTCATAATCGAATCGTGAGGTGCCAAGAGATTCCCACCCCTACAAATTATACCGTGATATACATTTTAGTCAATATCGTACAGCCCTAATTTGAAGGAACTATCTTGTGTTAAATTCGAGGTAAGTCAAGCTTTTTGGAGCAAAAACAACAGCTATTTGTTTGCATGATTCAACTAACGTTTGCTACCACTTTTTTGATGTGATATAATTTACAATAATATTGTATTTTTAGGACAGAGTCAACGCCGAGTATTGCACGAACGTAGACCTTGCATAAAGTTAGGAAATTCTAACAACATAGGGGTATTTAGATAAATAATCCAGCAAGAGTGTTGTCCTAGGCTAATACACCAACAGCAAATTTCTGTATAATAAAGGGCTACATTTTACATTCAAGTCTGTCATTTGAAATCTTTCCATTGTATTGTGTGCTAGAACCTCGGTAATGAATATTCACGCTAAATCCCGCCCAGGGTAGCTCCGAATTCGAGTAGCCGTATATCTCCAAACACTGATCAGCCTTTAGACCGTGACACTGTCACCTTTTTTACTCTGAGGAGTTTGCAGGTCTGTAATAATAATAATAGTTTTTTTACAGCACTTTTCTTGGTACTCAAAGATGCTTTACAAAAAGGAATACATACAGACAGTACAGACACTCAAACAAAAGGCAATAAACAACACTACAACAATAGACACGTGAAGAGAGAGAGGGTGGAAGACGGCGAAGGTTGAATCAGTGGGCCCACTGGCTCTTTAAGATAGTTCCAGTTTAAGCAGTGGGTTCACCAGCTCTAACCCTAACCCTATTTATCCTTATTTGTATCTTCCTACGGTCCAACAGGAAGCCCAAGAAGGAGGAGCACCTGAGTGCGGAGGCGGCCAAAGTGATGGCCTCCCTGCCCGACCTGTCCTTCATGCAGGCCAAGGTCCTGATGTTCCCCACCACCCTCACACCCCTGGGCTGCTCCAGGGCCACGCCCGACTGAGAGCCCTTCCTGTGCTCTGCACCGCCGCGCTCCTCCTGCTCCTCCTCATACTCCTCGTCATGCTCATCCCGCTTACCATATCTTATGAATGTGTTGTTGTTTTTGTGTCTGTTTTTCTTTGGTTATTTTGGTGGCTGAGGTTTTGGGTTCTGAGCAACTCTATTGCGACTTCTATTGTGCTCCTACCCCCCCCCACCCCCCCCCATCTTTTTTAATTGATGTTGGGTTTGCGTATTATTAATTTTTTACTTTAAGCAGGTGATTGGCTCCTTGCCTGGGGGGGGTGGGGGGAGCTATATCGGGGGCTTGTTGCCCAACTAAAGATATCAACATCATTTGGTCCAATGGCAGTCATGTTTGTGATTGGTCAGCCGATAGGGGCGTAATCCACTCATGTACATAGTACATCCCGGAGCCCCGGTTCCCTTTGGAGTTAGTTTTTATCCTTTAGATCATTATTTGAGGTTTGATTTCCTATTGTTGCTGTCTAGTGGAAGTGCATAAGTGTATTTTTGAAGGAAACTCTAGCTGGCATTATACCTGCAAAGGTTAAATCAAAATAAGTAAATGTATAGTATAAATAAAATGCATATTTAATATATATACATATATATATATATTGTATAAACTTGAAACCACACTGCCTGCGAAATCCAGTCCAATGTATTTGCCTGTTGTGTTTATGATCTTTTAAGTTTCCTTTGTGTTTAAAGGGGACATATTATACCACCAGGTGTGAGTGTGATTAGCAGTTACAAGCCATTTTGAAAATTGGCATTTTCTGACATCACAAGTGGGCGTGTCCAACTAGATGTGTGCTGGATAGATGAGCAACGTTTGCTACAGTCCACTGGGTAGGCTGGCAGACTGATTTATCCAGCACATATGGTGGAAACGCCCACTAGTGATGTCAGAAGACGCAGATTTTCAAAACGGCTTGTAATGGCTAATCACGCTCGCACATATTGGGATAATATCTCACCTTTAAGTGTTTGATTATGTTGATCCAGGGCTCCTAGTACACTACTAGTAAGTCTAGGACTGTCCCTTTTGTCCGTCACCTTCCCCTCGTTTGCCTCATGAAGAGGAAGCCTGCATGGGAGGCTGCTTCTGAGACCAAGCAGAGAGGAACAGTCTGGTCCTGTGATTATTGTTTTATCTTAATGTTTTTTGTTCT
The DNA here is from genome assembly GCA_900291075.1 of Melanogrammus aeglefinus. Classification (NCBI taxonomy): domain Eukaryota; kingdom Metazoa; phylum Chordata; class Actinopteri; order Gadiformes; family Gadidae; genus Melanogrammus; species Melanogrammus aeglefinus. The sequence goes on along the minus strand of OLKM01001324.1, from coordinate 135,776 downwards.
GGGTGTTGGTGGTTTTGGTGGCTGGCGGTTGATGAAGCAGAATAATGTTTTGGTAAAATCCACTGAAACTATCAAATCTCTGTCTGAGAAGTCGACCTGCAAGGGAATTAAGGGACCAATGGTTTGGCTTCAGTTAGTATCACTGTCCAAGATGAAGTGCATTTATGTTTGTTTTCTTTCATTTGCTTTTGTTTGCAGCTTATTGTTTGATCTTAAATATTTAGTTTTATTTTTTTGTACCACTGTCACCCCCGGTCTCTCCAGGAGGATTTTGCACATTGTAAAGAATGAAATGGATGTAATCATAGTCCACTGTGGCTTTAGACTGTACAGTTAAAACTATGAACTGTAAATGTATGGGGAATTTCCTATGGAAACATCCTCTGACTTGAAGAGCCTGTCAAAGGTCAGCGTGCATGCCCGGCTCCTTCGAGACTTTACGTGTGTCAACTTTACATTTAGTGTACACAAGAAATTAAAGTAATTTAAGAGAAAGTTTGGTTTCTTCTTCCAAGTTGTGCCTCAAATTAACAATTGGAGAAGCAGCGCCATCATGCTTGAGGTGTCAACGAGTCAAGAGCTTCCTTCTGATCACAGATATGTGAAGCTGCTATGAAGATGTCGAATGAACAAACCCCATTTGAGCCTGCTGCATCACACGGCTACATCATAGGCACCCTGATGGCTACGCCTCTGATCGCCCCTACTGGACATCGCTGGTATGAAGGCAGATTGTAAACAGTCAGATAACAGGTGGTTTTACAGAAGGCCTCTTGACCGTTTTTGAATGAACATTACATTCCTGTTTCATTCATAGCATTACCGTACCAAAAGTAAAGTGAAGCCTGGCTGCTGGACGTTGTGTGCTGGGCCTGCTGGTTAGGAAGCAGCAGGTATAGAGGGTTTAGCTCTGTGTGATGGGTCTATATAGGCCTATCGGTAGGTATATAGGCTGCTGGTGTGATCATCACCTATATGCACCGGTAGCAAGGCTGGCCTCCCTGAAGAACATATATTCACCCAGTATACTCTTTTTACTTGGTTTGTCATGGAAGAACATTGTTTAATCCAACTTTCTGAACTATTGATTGGGTTTATCTTCATGAAGGAGACCAGAGATGGGTCACATCTCATGATGTGGTCGCCTGGGTCCTGGACATGATGTTGACCCAGTACCCCCGGGACCTGGACGTGATGTTGACCCAGTACCCCGGGTCCTGGACGTGATGTGGTCCCAGTCCCTCAGAGGACTACCGAGAACTTGGTGAAATGTATCCATTCAATGCGGTTTGTAAAAATGTATGCAATGATCTAAATGTTCCCTGTAAAGCAGACCTGATCCCTCCCAGATTGATCAATCATCCAAGAGACACACTCCTAAAGAGGACTCAGAGAGGATGCTCACGCAGCTCACCACTGATAGACATCCATGCCACTGGAATTATTAAAATCCACTATATTAACTTAGAAAGGCGCTTGTGTTTATGAATCAAAAGCTGTGTGTAGGACTGTAGACTGGTGTTGTGTTGCTTGGTGGAGCCAGGGCAGCATAATATATAAATATATATGTATATTTATTTACATTTATTTAAACCTAACCCATTCAGCCCACAACAGTTCTGATAAAACAGCCTTACTAGCAGTTTGGTAGCAGGTACAAGGTGTCAAATATATGTTCGTCAAGTTTAGCAAGACAAATATTCAGAGATTTGTTCCGCGTATTAGGCCTTCAACGAGTATATTAATTTACTAATCAATCAAACTTGATGAAGCAATTTATTTCACCAAGAAATACAACTCCTCCATTAGTTGGTAAATCTCCAAACTTTTGTGAGTATTTGTGAAACAGGGCATCCTCGGAACATATCAGACTTTGAAAAACTAAAAACAAATGATGGTCAATTTTTAGACAAAATGCAACTAGTATCAATAGTTTAACAACATACACAAGGAGCGGCTACATTAACACATTTCAAATATATATATTAAAAAGAAACATTTTGACTAACATTTTGTACCAAAGAAACAATATATCAAATATAATAATACGATAATATAATAGTTTATAGGATATAACTCTTCATTTTTTTTATTGTCGCTAAAGAACATTGGCAAAATAAACATTTGGTAAAGACTGGCGATACCTCCGATAAAGGCACTCTTTTCATTAGAAATCCTCTTGACAATCCCTTTTTATGCAAGCAGTCTGTACAAAAGTTTGTTTTCATATAATTCTGAAATAGCCACAGAAAAGAATGACCAACATTTATATGGCCTTATTCCATTCTATAACCTGGGTATTAACCGAGTGTTATGCATTGTTAAGAACACACAAATTACACAGTAATCTATTTCCAGTGGTGTAAAAAGCTTTGAAAAGTCAAAAGTTGTAAAAGCTGGCATTGTACTAGCAACAGGATGCTAGTCTCGAGCAACTTCACATTAAAGTCTCGACTATCTCCTAAGACTTTGCATGTCATAAAGCTTATAAAGAAAGTATGAGAAGAGAGGCAACTGACATGTTTGAAATACTTGGGTCTGCTAGAGCTACATTAGCATGTTGATGGTTTCATTTGCTTGTGTAGATTAAGCTGCTTGTGAAATATTGAAAAACTGAGTTTTCCCCCCCCCCCCAAGTAGAAACTCTAAACTACACCAGCACTCAGTCAGTACATGTCAGTTTGCCGCTATCTAGTGGACGAAAACCGACCAGTCTCATCTTGATGCTGTCATGATGACAGCCTTTCTTGTGGTCAAACTAGGAGACAGCAAAAGTTATGTAGATGAGTCACTCAGTGCTCTGTTGTTGCTTTAGACTGCACCTCCCTCACAAGCTCTACGTGTTGACTCAGATAAGTTTCTGCGTGGCTTGTTTAGCATCCATTTCCAGTAGATAAACGCAAGTTGACAGACTCCCAGTAAGATGGATTCTAATATAATCTATTAGTGTGCAATACAATCTCTCAACTCATTCAGGTTGTAAAAAAAAACCTCTTCCCAACATTGAGAACACCTTCAGCGCTTTTCCTCAAGAACCCACCGGGCCGTCAGGGGCCCCTCAGGGACCCTCCAGGCCCCCATGAAATCACCGGCTCCCAGGAGACCACCAGGCCTCCATGAACCCACCGGCCCTCAGGAACCCACCAGTCCTCAGGAGACCACCGGCCCTCAGGAACCCAACGGCTCTCAGGAGCCCGACGGCCCCGATGAACCCACCGGCTCCCAGGAGACCACCAGGCCTCCATGAACCCACCGGCCCTCAGGAACCCACCAGTCCTCAGGAGACCACCGGCCCTCAGGAACCCAACGGCTCTCAGGAGCCCGACGGCCCCGATGAACCCACCGGCTCCCAGGAGACCACCAGGCCTCCATGAACCCACCGCTGTCAGGAGCCCACCGGCCCCCATGAACCCACCGGCCCTCAGGAACCCACAGGCCTTCAGGGAAGCCACCAGGCCCTCAGGGGCCCACCAGGCCTTCAGAAACCCACCGGCCCTCAGGAACCCACCGGCCTTCAGGCAACCCACCAGGCCCTCAGGGGCCCACCAGGCCCTCAGGAACCCACCGGCCCTCAGGAACCCATCACTCCTCGGGAGACCACGGGGCCCTCTGGAACCAACCGGCCTTCTGGAGACCAGCGGGCCCTAAGGAGACCTACGGGCCCTCAGGAACCAACCGGCCCTATGGAGACCAGCGGGCCCTAAGGAGACCACCGGGCCCTCAGGAACCAACCGGCCCTATGGAGACTAGCGGGCCCTAAGGAGACCAGCAGACCCTCAGGAACCAACCGGCCTTCTGGAGACCAGCAGGCCCTAAGGAGACCACCGGGCCCTCAGGAACCAACCGGCCCTATGGAGACCAGCGGGCCCTCAGGAACCAACCGACCCTCAGGAGAACAATGGCCCTCAGGCACCAAAAGGCCCTCAAGAAAACCCTGGGCCCTCAGGAACCCACCGGCCCCTCCATGACGTGGTCCAGCTCAGACCCTTCATGACGTGGTCCAGCTCAGACCCTCCATGATGTGGTCCAGCTCTGGCCCTCAGGAGCCCACCAGGACCTCCATGATGTGGTCCAGCTCGGGCCCTCAGGAGCCCACCAGGACCTCCATGATGTGGTCCAGCTCGGCAAGGTCCATCCTGAAGGGCTGGGCCTGGTGGCCCCCGGCCCCGCCGCCGTAGCCCGAGATGGCTCTGACCAACATGTCGTCGGCCGCCACCTTGGTCGGCCCTGCGCCAACCCCGGGGCCTGCCCCGGCAGCCTGGGGGCCACAGGGCCCCAGGTCGTACATGGAGGTGTCGATGTCCGTGAACAGCACATCATCCATGGCGAAGTCTGTCAGGAAGCCCCCCGACGGGACCACCGGGCGCCGGGCGAGAGCGGTGGAGCGGGGTGGGGAGGTTGGGCGGTATTCCACTAGTTTCCCTCTCCTCCTCCTCCTCCTCCTCCTCTTGGTCCTCCTCCTCCATCTCCACCCGTCTCTCCGCCTCCACCTCCATGTCCCTGTCCCATTCGGGGCCTGGGGCCCCTGCCAGCGGCTCCCCAGGGGGGCTGGAGGTGGGCAGGGGAGCGAGGGGAGGAGGGGCACTAGAGTCTGAGGAGGAAGAGGAGGAGTCCAGCTCCTCGATCTCCTCCAGGGCTGAGGAGAAGCTGTCTTCAGGCGGCGGCGAGGGCGGAGCAGAGGAGAAGCCCACCGGCCGGGACGGGTGGAGGTGCTGGGGGGGGGACTGGGGCAGGAGCGGGTGAGGGGAGGAGGAGGAGGAGGAGAAGGACGGCGAGGGCGGCAGGGTGAAGAAAGGGGGCGGGTCCTCCTCCAGGAGCGAGGCGGGCGTCAAGCAGGTCTCCGGCCCTGAGGGCCCAAAGGAGGAGGCCTGCGAGACGGGGGGAGGAGGAGGCGTTCCCAGGTAGCACCCATCTTTCTCCTCGTCGAGCTCGGCGACACCCGGTGGCGGCACGGCCAGGAAGAGCGCCCGGACGCCCCCCTCGCGCCGCAGGTCATCGTGGATACGGCGGATGACATTGCTGATGAGGATGCGCCGCTGCAGGCCCGGGTCGGCCCGGCCCGCCGGCGGGCGGTACAGCTTCACCAGGGAGATGTTTAGCACCATCTGCCGTTGCAGCGCATAGGACGCCCGGGAGGAGAAGCCAGGCACCCTTGGGGGGGGCGGCCGCTCCCCTCCTCCATCCTCCTCCTCACCATCCTGGTCCTGCTCCAGTTTCCGCTTCACGCCCGGGCCCCACATGGATCTGCAGCGGGGGGGAGGTACAGGTCAGAGGGCAGCGGTGCAGACAAGAGCCAGAAAGCCCACAGACTACAGCGCTAACATGAGAAGGCAGCATGCTGAACCACTCCAACCTGAGCATGAGCATGAGAGCTGATCCGATACTTTTGTGAAACTTAAACAGGATGCTGGCCACTGACTGGCCAGGGAATTACGGCACTGGACGAGCGTGACGTCCGAGCCTGACACCCGACAACAGGTATTGTTCCGAAAATGGAATCCCCGTCTGAAATCGCAGCCCCTCTCCGCATTATAGCAGTGTTTATATCATATCGTCACAAGAGGAGCAACTTATCACAGAAAGCGATATGTAAGATTTCTTCTTCTGACGAAAAGAGGATTTATAGCTTATAGCAGTGTTTATATCATATCATCAGAAGATGAGCAACTTGTCACAGAAAGTGATGTTACATTTTATAGGCGACCCACAACGTAAGATGGCACATTCACGATAATGACCCAAGAGGACACTAAATTACGTAATAGTTAACAAGTCATACATGCATGCATGATGTGAGTCCCTAGAAAGCACAGAGGAAATAAGCGAAAGCACGTTCACACGGAGCGGGGGTGCGATTTCAGGCGGGGATTCCATTTTCTGCACGACACCGGCATCGTTAAATACTAGCATCAGCGTTCAGTCAACAATGATGATTGATTATTGAACACTGCAGGATCAGCATGCAGGAACACGCCGTGGACCTTGAGAGAGGTGCTCCTGTGTGTAGCCCTGTCTGTTTATTCGTCACGTGGATAAGCATGTGCATGCATTTACATTTACATTTAGGGCATTTAGCAGACGCTTTTATCCAAAGCGACTTACAATAAGTACATTTGTCATAAGAAGTGCAACAATATATCGCTGTCGGTACAGTAAGGATGTTCATAGAACCAAGTGCAAGTACAACAATCACTAGGCTAACCAATTCCCCGTGTTACAGCAATGATAGCAGCTACTGCAGTTGCTACACAGTTAAGTACTATAATACAATACAATACAACACAATACAATGCAGTGTACAATGGTGGCCAGAGGGGGGAGGGTGGCTATGCAGAGTCGAGGTGGACTCTGAACAGGTGAGTCTTGAGTCTTTTTCGGAAGATAGTGAGCGACTCTGCGGTCCTGAGAACGGCCACTGATGTCCCAAAACCGAGAAGAGTTGTGACTTTGCTGAACGACCTTTGCTAGCTCTTAGCGATGGCGGTACCAGACGTCCAGCTGAGGTAGTTGAGCGGAGGGATCGAGCTGGGGTGTGTGGCTTTAGCAATGCTTGGAGGTAGGCAGGGGCAGTTCCATCGACTGCCTTGTATGCCAGTACCATCGTCTTAAATTTGATGCGAGCTACTACAGGGAGCCAGTGGAGGTCCCGGAAGAGGGGGGTCACATGGGAGAACTTCGGTAGGTTGAACACACCCTCCCTGCATGCGTGCTATGCGAACCCGCCCACGTTGAAGAGGTACTATTCTGGATGGAAACACAACCTGCCTGGAACCAAACCAAGTCGTGGCGAGTTGAGCTGGTACTGTCGGTGGAAAATAGGCAATAGAGGTCAGAGAAATAGAGGACTACCAGGCTTTACCCCCGCTGGCGCCCGGGTCAGAGACATAGAGGACTACCAGGCCTTACCCCCGCTGGCGCCCGGGTCAGAGACATAGAGGACTACCAGGCTTTACCCCCGCTGGCTTAAGGGCTGATTATGGTCCCACATTCACGTACAGCAAGGGGATTACGGACCCGTTACGTCCTTGTGGACCTCGTGTGCGCCTCCCAAAAAATGTAACCTTCCGTCGAGGCGACGCAGCAAGCAAGGGCTGTGATTGGTCCGCTCACTAAAACCTGACGCAGAACCAAAACAGGTTCACGACTGCGTCAAAGTGTCTGTGCGGTCCTTGCGTTGCGTGAATGTGGGACCATAATCAGCCCTTTAGAGTCTGGAAAACCTTTGAACTCAAGAACAGCTTTTGGTCGGGGGAAGTTAGATTCAAGAAGTCCAAATTGACCAAAGCTATTCTTGGAACAAAGTCACTTTCACTCCAAATATGCCCCCCTCCCCCCCTCTAGTACCATGTGAGGACGAGTCAGCTGATACCCTGGTGTGTGTGTGTGTGTATGTGTGTGTGTGTGTGTGTGTGTGTGTGTGTGTGTGTGTGTGTTGTGTGTGTGTGTGGTGTGTGTGGTGTGTGTGTGGTGTGTGTGTGTGTGTGTGTGTGCGTGTGTGCGTGCGTGCTGCGTGCGTGCGTGTGTGCGTGCGTGCGTGTGTGTGTGTGTGCGCACGTGTGTGTGTTTGTGTACTACTGACTCCTATACCTCCCACTCAGTACAACAGATGTCAGGCCACACAGGAAACAGAAGACTTCCGTCTACTGGTTTAGGCTGGTCCACCCCCTCCTCTCCAGTCTGCTCCACAGCAAGGTTACTCAATGTCGGTCCTATGTTCACCACCAGCGCCCCCTCTACACGCAGGAGGACTTAAGTCCTCTCCAGACCATCCCTTGGTGGAGACCACATGATATCAGATCTAGAATCCATGGTGGTTGGGGTGGTGCTGATGGTGGTGGAGTTGGTGGTGGTGGTGGTGGAGGTGAAGATGGTGGAAGGTGGGTGATGGAGGTGGGGGTGGGGCTTATGGGGTTGGTGGTGGTGGTGGTGGAGGTGGTGGGGGCGGGGTCAGTGGTGAGGGGGGAAGGGTTATCCGTTCCCCAGTGCAGCTGCTGCTGCACACCACAGGGAGGGTGTGGGGTAAAATATAACAACAGTGATGGTAAACTCCCAGTACGACAGGTAAAATATAACAACACTGATGATAAACTCCCAGTATGAGAGGTAAAATATAACAACAGTGATGGTAAACTGCAAGTACGAGAGGTAAAATATAACAACAACACTAATGGTTAACCCCCAATACGAGAGGTAATATCACTGATAGACCCCAGTATGAGAGCTAAAATAAAACAACACTGATGGTAGTGTGTGTGTGTGTGTGTGTGTGTGTGTGTGTGTGTGTGTGTGTGTGTGTGTGTGTGTGTGTGTGTGCGTCTGAGCTGTCTGTATTTGAGTGCCTTGCTGTCACATGGGTTTTGTGAGCAACCCCCCCCCCCACACACACACACATACTTAAACTACCCCCTACCCCCTACCAGCCCAATATTATTATTCATCTCTCTCTCTGTCTCTGTCTCTCTCTCTCTCAGTCTCTCTATCTCTCTCTCTCTCTCTCCTCTCTCTTCTCTCTCTCTCTCTCTCCTCTCTCTCTCTCTCTCTGTCTCTCTGTCTCTCAGTCTCTCAGTCTCTCTCTCTCTCTCTCTCTCTCTCTCTCTCTCTCTCTCTCTCTCTCTCTCTCTCTCTCTCTCTCTCTCTCTCTCTCTCTCTCTCTCTCTCTCTCTCTCTCTCTCTCTCTCTCTCTCTCTCTCTCTCTCTCTCTCTCTCAGTCTCTCTCTCAGTCTCTCTCTCTCTCTCTCTCTCTCTCTCTCTCGCTCTCTCTCGCTCTCTCTCTCTCTCCTTCACATGTGGGGGCCCGCCGAGGGTGAACTCACCATCTGCTCCCACACTCCTGAGTCAGGGTTGGGGCAGCGAGGGGGGTGAGGAGGGAGGGAGGGAGAGACAGAATGCCAGAGGCCAGCTACGTTTGGGGGCTGATGGTAAGAAGGACAGACAAAGGGAGGAGGAGAGGAGGAGAAAGGCTGAGTGGGAGGCATAATGGGAGGGAGGTAGGGTGAGGTGAGGCAGGCCAAGGCCAGGGAGTCAGGGGGGGGACCACCAGGGACAGGGACCTAGGGCCGGACCCCCATCACCCCTATTCATGGGGGGCTTCAATGGATTGGATTTCTGGGGAACGTTGTCTCCCTGTTCTCTGAGGGAGTGTAGCCTACAGAGAACAAAACATTGAACATGTCCTGACATTAAGTCCTTCTGACCTTCCCTCAGAACTGAAGCACTAAAACAGATTCTGCAGCCGTCCATCAACACATCTATGACGTCTTGCAAATGGTGTTCGAGGAACAACCCTCTGGTAGATCCCAGGGGCTCTGTGCTAGACCTAGGACCACCCTCTGAAAGGTCCCAGGGGCTCTGTGCTAGACCTAGGACCACCCTCTGAAAGGTCCCAGGGGCTCTGTGCTAGACCTAGGACCACCCTCTGAAAGGTCCCAGGGGCTCTGTGCTAGACCTAGGACACCAGCCTGGGGTTCCCCGCTCTCCTCAGGGTTCGAGATGGAAGGAAGGTGGATGATGTCAGAGACCCCCTTCAGAGGGTTGTTGTTGTTGTTTTTCCAATGACCAATGCTCTGTATGTCGCTCAAATGGCTGTATTGCTCGGGGTCGTTAACAGCGTTGGAATAGGCAGATATTGGTGTACTGTTATGTACTGTTATGTCGTACAGCAATAGTATACCAGCTGTTGCATCTGATCTTATGTCCTTTTTAAAGGCTGTTCAACGTAACCCAACGTTCTATTGGGCCAACTAGTACAGCCGTCTCCGAGCAGCACCACAGGATCTGTACTTCCACCGATTTTTGTCCGAACACTTCTACTAAGACGGGGATCAGGGGCATCGTTAGTTTGCATTTGTGTCTGCGTGATCCGAGAGGCTGCTGGCTTCCATCTGATCTTGCAGGAACCAGTTCCTCAGCTGCACGCTGTGTCTGAAGCAGAACTCCACCTGGGATCCCTTTGAAAGGGAAGACCTGTTCTTAAAGTGAGCGGAGAGCAGAGCTAATATCTCTTACAGGAGATGCAGCTCAATAAGGCTGCGGTGCCATTTGGCCGTGGTCACTCCCCACTCAGTCTGGGGTCTAAAAGCGGTTGGAAAAGAGAGGGAAAAGAGCTGTGTTTTATTGATCGTTATGCATGACCAAACAGGACTCTGTTGGCTATAATAATGAGGTAAACTTTGTGACTGGGAGCAGGGGGTGGGTGCTAAGCTGGGTGGTGACAGCCCGCCTCTGAGCCAGTAAAGATGGACTTTGGCTAGCGATGCATGGGCTCCTCCTCACACCTGATCTCCACGGCCGGAATGACTCACACAGGACTCATTTCGGTTTTTCGCTCTTCCGTTAATTAATTTGGGTAAAGAGTATCACTTTGTTGCAGCGCTTCACTTTTTGTGCCACATTCAAAATAGCACAAAATATATTAAGCATTTTTTCATAGCCAATATGCTATGAAGACATCTGACTACCAAACGGTCAGCCCACCACCGCATCGCATAACTACCGATTTTTAAAGGTTATTGTGACTCTCGTTTTGAATAATGCACAAACAAGGTAGTAATTGTTGGGGGGCCCATGCACGTCGGTCAGGGCTCTGGCTGGACTCGCTCACAAGTTGCATTGCAGAGGCCACGCCCACCACAGCCTTTAAAGAGACAGGAGGACATTCTTCACTGGCGGGGTAGACGCTCTCAAACCCGCAGCCTGCTGCCCTGGGACACTGGACTGCGGGGGATATGAGGCCAATACTACACGTTTAAAGCTTAATATGTCCCGCGGGCCCTTTGACGCACATACTGTTCTCCTATTTAATGCATGCCTGGGTTATTTGAAAGGTACAACAAGTAGGGCTGTATACAGTTCCTACGGTTCCGTGTCTAAACCTGTCACAACAGCTGCCCCAACTTCCAAAGTAGAAGGCACCAGATTATGTGTGTGATGGGGGGGGGGGGGGGACTCAACACCATCTGCCACTCACAGTTAAAAGGTTACAACCAACCCGCTATGATTGCAAATCAAAATCGGTCCGTGTATGAACCAGAAGAACGGTGCTCCTCAGAGGAATCCGGCGGTAGGAGCGGCGTAATTACGCAGTGAGGACGCAACATTAGAAACGGAACGCAGACGGTCTCCTCCACACGCTCAGGGCAGCGTGACTGGAGACACAATACAACCTACCATCTATCCACTATCTATATGCTATCTATATACTATCCATCCCTATTCCCACCAGCGTTTAGAATAAGACAATTGATAAAAAGCCTTTGCTTGGTGGGCTACATGCCTCTCTGTTATCTCCGAGCATGCACCGGGGTAGAGAGCCTGCTGTAGGGAACATAACCTTAACTTACCACATGTAGTTCGGTCTGAGGGTTTTCAAATCCTGCATGGGTGTCGGTGAAAGTGTTCAGACGAGGCGGTGCGGACGGACATCGACGACGCTGCCGCTTCCAGTTGTTCCCTACCCTCCCGTCTCTGATCGCGGACCAGAGACACGCGGAGACCACCTCCACACAATGGCGAGAGCAACGAGTAGAGAGGCGAGGGAGGCGATGTGTCACCGATCACCAGCAGCCAGCAGCGGTGTGACGTCAGGTCCACTCAGCTCACAGTGGACTGGGGCGGGGGGGGGGGGGGGCTCATAGTGGATACACTGCGTCACTCAAGTCGTATCGCTTGATCTATCTCTTCAGATGAGTTTTCATATTGGAGGACAATGATCGGCTGTCATGAACCCATCAACGGACTTGCATCTTCCTTTGAGCATTCTTGCGTTGACTACCCCCGCAGTTAGAGTGTTACCACAACTATGTAAAGTATCTTCTCAGCCATTTAATCATTGCACGCAGTTGGCCTAATATGGCCAGATAGAGCAAAACTTGCTTGCAAGAATAACATGTTAATAACATGTTAATACAGGTTACATATAATATAAAGCATTCAACAAACGTTAATATAACATCACAATTACCATGTGCATGTCGCCTCAAACGTCGTTACGGCCTCACCAAACCTCATAAACCTTGAACGTCTGAGGAAAAAGGAGTTTAACCGGTTTGACCAGTTAAAGCGAAATGTTTTTGTGTGTGTGTGTGTGTGTGTGTGTGTGTGTGTGTGTGTGTGTGTGTGTGTGTGTGTGTGTGTGTGTGTGTGTGTGTGTGTGTGTGTGTGTGCGTGTGCGTGTGCCGTGTGACTGTGTGTGTGCTGCATGCATGTGTGTGTGTGTGTGTGTGTGTGTGTGTGTGTGTGTGTGTGTGTGTGTGTGTGTGTGTGTGTGTGTGTGTGTGTGTGTGTGTGTGTGTGTGTGTGTCTGCAAGCACATGCCTTGCTTTCAGCATAATGCACTGGCAGGGGACAGGGTGCATGCTGTGAATGGCTACAGAGCCTATAGCAGTCAGAGCTGCTGCCACTATCCCCCCGGCCCGGTACAGCATGATGGTTTTCAGAGGGGGGGGGGGGGGGGGTGGAGCAGTAAGGAGGGACCGCTGACGGCCTCAGAATGGAGATATGATGTGGGCCCCATCTGGATGAGGTGCTGACCCCCACCCCACCACCACTCCAATACTCAGATCCTGCCCATTTGGATCTCATACTGCCCCAGTACATTTGACAGAGATGATGGGAGATTTGTGCAGGATGTGAAAGATGGCCAACCTACGGCACAAAGTGGCCAACGTAGCCCAGTGAACGGAGCACTACTATCGCTCTCCAGAACAATCCAAAGCCAACTCCTCATGGCTGATCATGGGAACCTATTGCAGGTGTGCCTCCTGAACCCTGACCCTGCAGGTTGAGGAAGGCTGCAAGGTTCATTATTTTGACTCCATTCGCTAAAATGCTACAATCCTTCTGAAGACCATATGGGATTGTTTCCATATGGTCTTCAAAACCATGCCTTGATTTCTCCAGTAGGGGCCTTTTGAACCTGGGCTAGGACATGCAGGGGAGGATGCAGGTTCATGACCATGGTGCAGGCACGGCCATGACTCACCTGAAGGCCCATCTCCTCGTCCTACTGGTCGGGGAGGCAAGAGTCGGCCAATCAGGATGAGAGGAGCGGTCTGTCTTCAAAGGGCAGGAGAACCCAGAGCCAGCGACCACACTGCAGCTTCATCAAGACTCTACCAACGGGACCCTCTGGTCTGGACTCCACCGACGGGTTGGGGACCATCGGATGAAGACTCTACCGACGGGATGTAGACCGTCTGATCCAAAATCTACTGACGGGACCGTATGATCAATTCTCTACCCACCGAAGGGTTGGGGACCGTCTGATCAAGACTACCCACCGAAGGGTTTGGGACACATAGCGACTTTACCCCCTAGAACTTAAGGCAGACAAACCTGGATCATATTGCAATTTATTTAAATTGTTATGATCCTAATATTATTCAAATTTGCTTAAACTATTTCTATTCTGTAACTGTGTACGGTCACTGTGTGTGTGTGTGTGTGTGTGTGTGTGTGTGGGGGGGGGGGGGGGTGTGTGTGTGTGTGTGTGTGTGTGCGTGGGGAGGGTATGCATGTGTGGTTCAAAAATCACAATATATACAGAATATATAATTGTCGTCGACTGATGATGAAAATGCCTGACATTTTGAGCCATTTGCCATCATTTCAGTAAAACTAAGAGTGTCACATCTTGCCCTCTTCCACGTGCCATGCCACACATTGCTGATAAACTGAAGTAGCCTGATGTGGGAACATTACAGGGAGACACATCTGGTGCGTGGAGTCCGTGCTGTAGTCATAATGAAAGCAGTTAATCTATTCTCAATATAAGAAGTGGAAGATGGTATAGCAAAGCAATAATAATTCTTAAACAAAAAATGTCATAAATAGGCAGTGCAGTGATAATGTACAGGTTCGAAAGTACTCTGAGAATATCTCCACATCACTTTGCTCTCCCCTGCCTCTGTGTACCACCCCCAAAAATTGCCACCGCTCATGTACACTTTGACCAATCAGAGAGCGAGGCTCCGATTCTCCGTTCTTATTGGCTGTGGGACTGTCCGTCAACTTGGCACCGACGTTTGTTCGTCCCTGCGTGAGCGTTCACGAGCCTAGCAGCTGTACTACAAATTACAGTTGCACTTAGTTTGCTAACTTGCTTGGCTGATACAGCTACCTTTCTACCAGCGCAATTACAATGATTTTAAGATAACATACATGGTATGTCTGTGAGTAAGATGTTGATGGTATATATGTACTTATGCAGTTATCAGCACTAATGTTTAATTACCTCGGAATCGGACATGGTGTTTCGTCTTCCTATCAATGTAAATGAATTCACATGAACGCGCATCATTGACGTTCGGAGGGAGGAGCTACAGCAGGTAGCGCGTGGGAGGGAGGGACCAGAGAGAACGCGACAGAATCTCAACGGCTGTTTTCCCCAAAATCGCATACCCTAGCAGCTTTAATCTATTCTCAATATAAGAAGTGGAAGATGGTATAGCAAAGCAATAAAAAGATCTTAAAAAAAAAACAATGATAAAGAGGCAGGCAGTGTATAATGGACCACTTTACAAAAAGTGTCATGTTTCACTTTTTGTAGACAACGGACATGTAGAGGCCTTCGACTGTTGTACTAACACCCAAAAGTCATCAGCTGGAGCCTTGGGTTCGTCTGGGTGGTGAGGTGTGTGCGGACTATTGTCTGAAATGGAGTGAACTTCACACATGATCAGCCCCCTTGAGTCCCCCTAGAAGCAGCCCCTCCAAGGGACTCTTTCAGGGAGCCGGATGGGGGGCCCCGGGCGGGGACCCCCGGGCTCTACAGCTGTCACAGATGCTTTCTCCCTCACTATTGCTGAGCAACCGAGAACAAACGAAGCCGGCAAACAGAAACCGGCCGGGCACGCGCATGCACACGCAGGCCGCGAACATCATTCGACGTGGTCTTCACAAACCATCCCGCTCTTTGTTTGACACTCAACGTGCATTTTTTGTTCCGTTCAAAATGGAAAAGCGGCGCGAGGCCGCGAGGAGGAGCGGCTCGCGCTGAACAAGGGGCACAGCCTCTTGCGACCGAAAATAACCATTCGCCAAACATCGTCTTAGTTTTCGCCTGAAAGGGCGGGAGTTGTTCTCTCTTTTGTCCGGTGTTCTTCTGTGTGAAATTCTGTTTGGTGGTGCAGCGTCCACCAGGGTGTGTGGCAGCGGTAGTAAGCCCAACCCATAGTGTTTGTGGCCCCGGGGGGTCGCATCGACCACCGCTCAGCTGCTCCGCAGGGCCAGATGTTTATTGAGGAGCACACACTCTATCAACAACCCCCTGCTGGGCCACTCTGGGTCAACCCCAAAACAAACGATGATCTACTTCGACCTGGTTCAATCGTTATCGTCCTTAATGCATCACGACACAAGTCGGCGACATTTCCGCCAACGCTTGGTACAGAGCGCAATGGTCCTGCATGGATCATGGCAATGATATGACTATGTAGTACGTAAAGCCTAGGCCAACCTATCTATGCCTTTCAAATAACGCTAATATTCCAATATTCTAACTGTGTACTTCTAGCAAATATATTTTTGGTTACAGAAATATAGCTTGAATAATAAACAGTATGTCAATATAATGTAACACTGCCTTCTAGTGGTAAGTTACCGACCCAATGAGGTGGCACATGCCTGGTAGAAGACCGGCCACTTGGGGGGGGGAGGAACTTGTCGCGTGTCTGCAACTTATGGATCTTAATGGAGCCTAATATCCTCAGCATCCTGCATCTATAGCTACACTATTACTGTCGCAGGCAGAGGATGAAGCAAGGCATCCTGGTATTCATGTTATGTAGAGCAAACGTTTGGATTGAAGACAAACAACAAATATGCCAACACACGCCGTTATCAAAGATCTCCTTCATTGTTTAATAGTAGACATTGTGCCACAAAAATTCATGTCTGCAGCCACTTAATCACGTGCTGAGATTACAAACAATTTCCTTAAATTGATGTCATTCACTTGGTTCTCTACCGAATTTGCAAATCAATTCCTACATTTATGTATAAATATATACAGTTTATAGATGTATCTCATAGCTTAGATGGTGGTCGTCTCACCGGTTGTGCTGTTGGTCGAGAAACTATAAGCGAAGTAATTAACAATATGGACACTGCGTCACAGCCCTGCTCAGGTTGAATCCTTTATACCAGCACACAGCCCTGTCTGGGATAGTACATACATATACACACATGCATGCACAGACACGCACACACACACAAGATTGCTTGGTTCCATCTAACAGTAAACTCTCTTAAGCAGTAAGAGCTAGCCCGTTGCGGTGGAATGGGGGGGCTATGCCAACATCACGGTTCATCAGAGGCAGAACATCACGTCTGACTCTGGCCCCAAAGGCACTGGCCGTTTAGTTCGGAACTAGGAGGGGGCGGGTGTGGGGCCACATTGAGAGGTTGAACCAGGACATTACCGCCACCTAATCTGGTCTTATAAAGGAAACCACCACGGGTTCTCCAAACGACTGCATACCAGATGCACTGAGAGAGAGAGGGGGATAGAGGGGGCACGTCATGGGCTCTGCTGACATGCGTGCCGCGTGCTCTAACAGCAGCAGCTTCATCTGAAGGGCTCGTCCTGAGGACCTCATGCCGGTTACCCGCAGCCTAAACTATCAGAAACAAGCAACCCAGCTGAGATCGGCACATGAACCAAAAATAGGGGAAGAAAAAGGGAAGGAACACAAATAGTGATACTTGCATTTAATGTATTGGTCGAAGTCACTTCTAGACTGTTAAAAAATTGCTGATTTATTAACTTCTTCTCAAATCGGGTGTGCATTTGAGTATCAAAGACATAATAAAGATAAAATAATGAGAGCAGCAGTGTTCCTCCAGGCGGGTGGGCTCACCGTGCTGGGGCCTGTTCTGTATCTGCTAACATGACCCTCATCTGCAATCATTCTGCTGGATCCCTCTCACTCCCCCTCTGCCATCCCTGTGGAGCATGGTGATGTAAGACGGGTCGTGGTCCTGGTGGCTGGGGGTCTATGAAGCAGGGTGACATTAGAGACGGTCGGGATTCTAGATGTGGTCCTGGTCGTGGTGGGTCTATGAAGCAGGGGGACTTTAGAGACGGTCAGGGTTCTGGTCGTGTTTCTTGTCGTTTGCGGGGGGGTCAGAAGCAGGGGGACATTAGATGGGTCAGGGTTTTGTTGGTGGGTGGGGCACTGGGGGGCGGGGCCCGGCTGACTTGGGGTACGCCCCTCACTAGATGGGGTGGTGGGGGCCTCAACAGCAGCCCCCGGAGGTGGTGTTGACGGGCTTGCTCTGGATCTTGACGTTGGACTTCTCGGCGCTGCCGGCCGTGGCCCCCGGGCCCATCCTCTTCTTGATCTCGGCGGCCATGGTCATGAAGGCCTGCTCCACGTTGGTGGCGCTCTTGGCGCTGGTCTCCAGGAAGGGGATGCCCAGGTTGTCTGCAAACTCCTGGACAAGGCAAACAACCATCAACAGACTGAAGGTACTGCACCCCAATACTGAGGTAGAGGGATAGGAGAACAGGAAGGGGAGAGGAATTTGGAGTTGTTGCTACAAACAATTAGGTTATTTTCCACTCCAATGGTGGGTCATTACATAATTGTAAAGTATAGGGAAATTCATCTGCAACCATTACGGAGAGATGTTTTGATTGAGTCTAAAGTGGCTGACCTTGGCTGTTGTGTAATCCACCACCTTCTTGGTGGTCAGGTCACACTTGTTGCCCACCAACAGCTTGTTGACGTTCTCGCTGGCGTAGCGGTCTATCTCCTGGAGCCACTGCTTCACGTTGTTGAAGGACTCCTGAGCACAGGGGGGTGGACAACACTGTTAGTCCATCAAAGCACTGCACCCCTAACAATACATGCTCAGAAAAATCCCCTTTGCAATTCCGCTGATCATTTTTACTCATTCCTATCTCATGGCACTTGGTGGCAGTAAAGTTCCTTCTCCCTGTACCTTGTCTTTCAATAACAAGTACTGGAAGTGGATTATAATCAGAGCAAGGAAGAGGGTCCTACCTGATCTGTGACATCATAAACCACTATAATGCCATGGGCTCCTCTATAGTAACTGGAAGTAATCGTCCTGAACCGTTCTTGACCGGCTGTATCCCACTGTGAATGCAGAGGGAAATTTGTCAATTGCAGAAAATGATCAGCGTTCATCAGGAAAAACAGAATACAATCCAGGTCATTCTGCCAACAGCCAAAGTTTGGGACCAGGACCAGTCAATTGATCAGACAACTATCGATGCAATTGCCTGGAAATACAATTTATTTATTTTTTTATGTTCATACAGGTTTTATTGAGTTTCGTTAATAAAACTTCATGTATATTTTCATTCATCATTTCTGTTTTGTTATATCGCATACAAAACTGGATGTCAAGACGTTGCGCTTTGTTTCTAGAACACCAGCATGCTGTGCCAACGCACGCACGTGGCGCATCACATCACGCCGACGGTGGAGGAAAGAAGATCTTGCACGATCTTCTTTCTAGCAATATTGCAGGATGTCCGTGTAGAAGGGATGCATAGCTTAGCATGAGCAACACGCAAACACTGTATTGTCCCATTGAGGTGGATGAACTTACAATCTGAAGTTTAATGGTTTTGCCATCAAGTTCTATGGTCCTGATCTTGAAGTCCACACCGATGGTGCTTATATAGCTCTCTGTGTAAGTGTCATCCTACACACACACACACACACACACACACACACACACACACACACACACACACACACACACACACACACACACACACACACAGTAAAATAGGTCAACATAGAAATGCAGCTTAGAAGTCAATTATGTTTCATGGACGTTGCCTTAAAACTTAAAAAAAAAAAGAAAAAAGAACTTACTGCAAACCGGAGAAGGAGACATGACTTTCCGACACCAGAATCGCCAATCAGGAGCAGTTTGAATAAATAGTCACTGCAAAAATAAACGTTAATTTTACACGGCATTCATGAAGTTGCACTTTGCCCCAGCTGTATATATAACAAGATATATAACGGCATAATGTTGCACAACAATTTTACACTAAGCTGTTATGCAATACAAAATAGTTAACACTTTCAACACGATCATGCATCATCTCCGAGCCACAAAGTGCCAGATTACTTTGAACTAAAAGTCACGTTGAGCATCAACTAAACCTTTAAACAATTAGTGTGAAATAAAAAAACACTTATCATAAATCAGTGGTTCACATAAATCTGTATTTCCCAAGTTGACAGTTGTAAATGTCAATTGTAGTCGTTACTCCTTACAATAAATGTACAATTAAAGACATCTCTAGTAGAGCAGCTAACGTTAGCACCCTGCTGGAGCTACATGCTAGCGTCCTCGGATGCTGATGACGAAGACAAAACAAAGATCAGGGCTATAAACGATTTAATAGAATATATGGAATAACGAATGTGACCATGGGTGTGGTGTAGCGCGGCTGACAGGTGACTGACAGGTCGTACATGAAGACAAAGCAGCTGACGCTCATCTTGTACACAGTGAGTCAGAGGCTAGCTACTGATAGCTAGTCCGCGGCTAGCGCCACACTGACAGCTATACCGCAAAGGAATCATCTGAAGAAGGGCCACTTACTATTCAGGATTCATCGTTGACTACACACGATATAAAGTTACTATTGGAGATACCACTACGGTTGTCGTAGATAAACCTGTAAATGTAGCTGAGATCGAGTACAAAGACCGTATTCTTCCAGAACTAGCTGAACTAGTCCAGTAGCAACCAGTAAAGCATAATCGAATCAAATATGGCTGCCAGTCGGTCTGACCAGGAAGTACCTGACTCTGAGCGTCTGGGTGTTGTAGTCTGGTGCCTCTGGGTGTTGTAGTCACTAATGTAACAACGTTAAACACGTCCACTAAAAGAAACACTTTGTTAGAGAGAGGAAACCCTGTACAAATTCATTAATTGAGTTCATTTTTACTCATTTGAGTACCATTGTTACTCACCAATATATAGCGGGAATAAATAACAATAACTATCTACATATTATTATATTTATTATTTATGATCTATCTATCTATCTATCTATCTATCTATCTATCTATCTATCTATCTATCTATCTATCTATCTATCTATCTATCTATCTATCTATCTATCTATCTATCTATCTATCTATCTATCTATCTGTCTGTCTATCTGTCTGTCTGTCTGTCTGTCTGTCTGTCTGTCTGTCTGTCTGTCTGTCTGTCTGTCTGTCTGTCTGTCTGTCTGTCTGTCTGTCTGTCTGTCTGTCTGTCTATCTATCTATCTATCCATCTATCTATCTATTATATCATATGTAATATATATGATCTATATGTATTATCTATGTATCGATAATTATTGTTATTATTCCTGCTATATATTGGTTGAAACTTACTTTGAAACTCCAATGCAGAAAAGGGAAATCAAACAATTAAATTAATTAAATTTTCCAGGTATCTATCTATCTATCTATCTATCTATCTATCTATCTATCTATCTATCTATCTATATATATATATATATATATATATATATATACACACACACACACACACACACACACACACACACACACACACACACACACACACACACACACACACACACACACACACACACACACACACACACATACATACATACATACATACATACATACATACATACATACATACATACATACATACATACATGCATATGCATACACATACAAACATACACAAGGCACTGTTGTACAGCCTAATGGCTGTTGTCACAAATGAGCACTTGAAGCGCTCCGTCTTGCCCCTGGGGAAAATTAATATGCGGCTGAAGGTGCTACCCATCTGCCACAGCTCAAGATAGAGGGGATGGGAGAGGTTAGCCAAGATGGCCTTGAATTTGTCCCTCATCCGCCTCGCCACCACTACCTCTAGACCGTCCCCTTCTAGTTCCACAACAGAGCTGTCCTTCCTCACCAGCTTGTTGACTCTGTTGGCCTCCACAGCCTTGATGCCTCCTCCCCAGCATGCCCCAGCAAAGAACAGTGTGCTGGCTACCAAAAACTGATAAAACATCTTTAGTAGCCTGCAACACAGGTCAAAGGACCTGAGCCTCCTGAGGAAGAAGAGTCTGCTCTGACTCTTCTGATAGAGGACCTCTGTGTTGTCTGTCCAGTCCAGTTTATTGTTTATGCCTACTCCAAGGAACTTGTACGAGTCCGCTGTCTTTATTTCAACCCCCTGGATGGCAATGGGGGTTGGGGGCTCCCTGCTCTGTCGGGAGTCCATCACCAGCTCCTTGGTCTTGCCAATGTTGAGCTGGAGGTGGTTCTCCACGAACTCCATCTGACGACGCCCTCCACCACAACTCTGTACTCTTCCTCCCTGTCCTCACTGATGCAGCTCATGATGAAGGAGTCATCATGAAAACTTCTGTAGGTGGCACATTCCATAGTTGAAGGTGAAGTCAGAGGTGTAGATATAGAGATATAGAGAAAAGGTGAAAGTACGGTTCCTCGAGGTACCCCAGTGTTGCTCATCACCACATCAGAAAGGCTGTTCTGCAGCTGCACGTACTGTGGCCTTCTGGAGAGGTAGTCCCCAATCCAGGCCACCATGTCGTGGTCTAACCGTAACTGAGAGTTTCTTCACAAGCAGGAGAGGCTGTATGTTGAATGCACTGGAGAAGTCAAATAAATTGACTCTCACTGTGTTCCCCCAGCCTCTTCAGGTGTGAGTAAGCCCTGTGCAGCAGGTAGATGATGGCAGTGTCCATGCTGAGTTGGGCCTGGTACGCAAACTGCAGTAGGTCAATGGAGTCGGGGGGAGAGGTCGGGGAAGAGGGGAGGGCAGTGGCTGGGTTGGGGATAAGGGTGATGGAGGAAGGGGGGGCCAAGAATGATCTGCTGATCTCACAGGGGCAGGGGTTGAGTCAAAGCTGTTGAAAAACAGGTTTAGCTCATTAGCACGTCCGTGCCCCCCCACCTCTAAATAAAAGTACAATAATATACAACAAGCATACAACAAGGGGTCAAGAAAACAGGCACATACCATACAAATGGCAGCTAGAGAAACAGAATGTGAAAATAAAATGTTCCCACTACAAGCCTTATATATAAATATTATAATGGAGATGGATTGAGTCCAGCTTTTGATCTTGTCTGCAGTATATTTTTTGTTTCCGGTAGGGACAGCCCGCCCTAGCGCAGGGTGGTGACTTCCGGTAGAGTCGGCCCGCCTCTAACGCAGGGTGGTGACTTCCGCCTAACCAAAAAAGTGGACCAGGCAGAGGAAACCGACTGGTTTCAGGGCTGAAAAAATGGATAGTCAAGGACGGAAAGTGGTGGTTTGTGACAATGGAACCGGGGTGAGTGTGTGAGCAGACGAACCGGGTGGCACCGTGCGGGGGGTCCGGGGTCTCTAGCGGCGCTGGGGTTCACTAAAGACGGGAAAAGAGAAACAGGAAGTCACTGAAGCGGCGGCACTGTTAGCTTGCCGCTAACGTGTTAGCTTTTCTGGGTGGCTATTGAAAGGAATGTGATTGTCAGTTTGATTAGGGAACATACGTCGGTCTGTCGTATTTCTACACACTTATGTTAATATTCCCTTCGAGGTGGTTGGCCAGGGGTCGGTGTAGTTGTTAAATCCGAGCCCCCGCCGATGAATCGGTGCTGATAAAGGCTGTCACCTTCGTGTTACTGGTTTAGCTCGCAGCGGACTTGTTTCGGCTGACCTGATGTTCATCCTGAGGTTCAGTGGATGGCTTGATTTCAGCTCCAGTCTGTCAGTAGATGGGTTGATTTCAGCTCCAGTCTGTCAGTAGATGGATTTATTTCAGCTCCAGTCTCTCCTATTTTTTTTTATTTCAGCTCCAGTCTTGTCATAAATGTGTTGTTGCAGTATGAGTGTAAGCTTCTGTTAAAGGCTCACTCGTCTTTTATCCATCTTCCAATCATTCCAGAGTGTTAGAATAACCCGTACAATGTTTAGTTAAAACAAATATGTAATTTAATTTTAATTCCTACCAAATATTGCTAAATTTATGTGCAAGCAAATGGTCATAAAGATGCCCCGCCCAGCTAATATACGTACCTGGATTTTTTTTTTAATGTAAAATAAATATTTTTTTCAAAAATATAAAATAAATTGATTTATCCAAAGAGAAATAACCAGCGAGCCTTCTTGACACAATTAAAGAGATTCCATGTATGGGGATTCCTCCAACCAATATCTCTGCACAAATCGATCTCACTGTGCGCTTCTCCAAACTTTGGGGCATAGTTGCCTTAATACATAATCCGTGCCCTTACCGAGTTGTCGAAGGTATTTTTCTTAACAACAATTATCTAAATTTTGTATAAGTTATAGTCTAAAATGCAATCAGGATTGTTAGTTGCAGTGAATGTGGTCCATTCTGCTCATTGCGGATGAGTCAACCCTGGTAAAACTGTGACCCAACAAAACACAGCACGATATAAATGTCCTCTTGATTTGTTCTTTCATTTATTTATTGGTTAAGCTCCCCTTTGAAAAAGCAAGGGTACATAGCCAATGATGAACGTATATATTTAATTAGCGATTGCAACTTTACATATAACTAGGTCGTAAATAATGTATTACTAACCTGTTCAGTCCCACGCCTTATTTACACATATTTTTATAAACAACAAATGTATTCAATGTCTGTGGTTTAGTCTTTAGGCTAATGATCTTTTCAATCCTTTTTTTTTCTTCAGTTTGTCAAGTGTGGCTATGCCGGGTCTAACTTTCCAGAGCACATCTTCCCAGCACTGGTTGGCAGGCCAATCATTCGCTCTACAGCCAAAGTGGGGAACATCGAGATCAAGGTATGGCCGGTCAGAGGTTCTCCGCACACAGAGCATGTCTTCACAGCATACTGAAGGCCCACAAGCTACTGCACAACATTCCTGTCCCTTTGAGACATGATGCAAACACATGTTGGTTCTTCCATCTGTCTATTTTATAGACGGATGGAGAAAGAGCTTCAATCTGGTCCTGGCTCTTAAACCTTGAGTCCGGTCCTGGCTCTTAAACCTTGAGTCCGGTCCTGGCTCTTAAACCTTGAGTCCGGTCCTGGCTCTTAAACCTTGAGTCCGGTCCTGGCTCTTAAACCTTGAGTCCGGTCCTGGCTCTTAAACCTTGAGTCCGGTCCTGGCTCTTAAACCTTGAGTCCGGTCCTGGCTCTTGAACCTTGAGTCCGGTCCTGGCTCTTAAACCTTGAGTCTGGTCCTGGCTCTTAAATCTTGAGTCTGGTCCTGGCTCTTAAACATTGAGTCTGGTCCTGGCTCTTAAACCTTGAGTCTGGTCCTGGCTCTTAAACCTTGAGTCTGGTCCTGGCTCTTAAACCTTGAGTCTGGTCCTGGCTCTTAAACCTTGAGTCTGGTCCTGGCTCTTAAACCTTGAGGCTGGTCCTGGCTCTTAAACCTGATTCTGGTCCCGGCTCTTAAACCTTGAGTCTGGTCCTGGCTCCTAAAGGCTGTGTTGCAGGGTTAATTTTCAAACAAATTTGTGCAATTTTCTTGCTAGTAATAAAGATTTACCGGTAAACTGTTATCCATTGTATTTAAGGTTGTTAGGTATCACAAAACGGAATGTAATACGAAAAAGTAGGTACTATTTTAGCCGTTTGCGATTGATTCTCATTTGCCCCAGAATGCATTGCATGACGTCACGTTGGGGAGACACGGACCAAAGCCGCATTGAGACCCTTGAGAGTAGAGACTAGTAAGAGATTGTTCAGCAGATTATACAGATGCATAGATATATATAGTTAGTATATGCAACACGTGACACCTAAGATGGCGCAATTTGATTGGTTACGATATCTCGGGATATTGGGCAATATCCCATGTTTGAGATTTCAAACTCGGGATATTGTTTTACTCACAAAATGTCTGCTAATAAAAACACATAAACCGCTAATAAATCAAATAAATCCCAGCAAAAAGTGTTAACTTGTTTATTTTTGGAGTGTCCTCGACCTTCGGTCTCGGGGGCTATTCCCCACTATTCACTTTGCCTTCGGCAAATAATTGTTAATTAATAGCCTAGATAGATAGATAGCCTAGTCAAGTCTTTATTAATGCCAAACGACTAATCGTCAGGAATTCATTTAGGTGATTTGGCTCACACAGAACAAGGGAGACAGCAAGTCTGACTGGACATACACAAAATACATCACATTAAAACTAAACATATGCGTTGATAGATAGACAGATAGATAGATGGATAGAAATGTTATATTATTTGCCAAGCGTAGCCAGCCAGTCCTGTGCACGTATGAAAATTAGCCATGTGCGCCAAACAGAAGAAAGAAGTAATGTTGAGAGTCATACTAAAAATGGAGAGCAAGCGAAAGCTAAAACCGAGTGTATCACTCACACACTTTGAGTCCATTCGAACTTATGGTAAGAGTATTCTTTAAATCTTTGCAGTGACTGAATGTTGATGATAAGACTGATTGTTTTGTATAAGATGAGTGTGTGCGACTGTGCGTATGTCCTTTCCGGCTTCGGCGTACTGCATGGTTATGAAGGCCTTGTGGTTAGTTGTAGTCTTAGTGAAGAGGCCTTGGAGTTGGAGAAGTTGGAGTGATTATATACGGGCGTGCGAGAGAGAGAGAGAGCGTGGTGATGTTTGGCTTGTTGTGGGCTGTCTGTCAGCATCTGCTGACAGACATGGATGAATGGGTTTTGTGTGGGTTCAATGTACATCTGTCTGATCATATTTGCAGTAGATTGATGGTTAAATAATGTCACACCACGATCGGTCATACTTGCAGTCACTAATTTGCAAGTGCACTGATTGCGTGTCCGGCAATACCTGCCATTCATTCAGTTGATTGCTCTAAGTGCGTCAGATTGGTCCCAATTATTGTCGTGTTTGCATTGTAATACACAACATTGCCTCTCCTTGTTATAAATCAACATGCATCCAAACAACTTTAGCCAATGCATCCTGCTATGTCAGTGTTGCCTTACAATACTATAGCATATCGGATTATCCAAATTGTTAAGTGTGTGCGTGTTTGTGTTGTCATGTAGGCTAAAGACTGTTTGTCTTGGGTTGCATCCATGATATTATAATGTTATAGGCCTACTGCAAACTGCATATCGGTATTGCGCAACAATCGGGAGATTGGGACCCCCCCTGAATATTGACGGGTATATTGAAAGCTGGGTAAAAGAAGTCTTAGAAATAAACACTAGGCAAAGATGTTGTTACTGGAGCTAGTAGGCTACCATTAAAACGGAATCGGAAATCTGTTTACAACGTCGGGGGAAAGATTTAATTAGGGATTATCTGGGGGGGGATTTCACAGGTGGGACTGGCAGGTTAGCCCATGGCTAGCAGTATGCCTTATTTCTAGATCTTCTGACTAAGTTTACTGGTACTTATCTGTTCACTGACAGTAACAATAAATAAAAGTATTATTGAGTGCACTGCTGTTCATTGACTAGCTACAGCGCTCGTTGCTAAATTACAGCAACTGTCAACTCATTCTCCTCTGTCCATGCATTTATTCATCAATACCTCATTTGCCTTCTCACGTATGACTGGTTCGAAATTATACGGCTGTGGGCCATCATACTTGTTACTTGTGGTTCTTGGCACCTCTTAGACGCCAAAGTTCTAGTACTAGGCTGAGGCTACCTTCCACCATCTCCCCAACGTGACGCAGAATGGTGTTAGAAAACACACGTTACTACCAAAAACAGACTTTAACACTATTTTGGAGACATTTTATGAATGATGTACATATTTTTGAGTGCTTTATGTATAATCAAAACTTCCGGTTAACCTGCGACACAGCCTAAACCTTCAATCTGGTCCTGGCTGTTAAACCTTCAATTTGGTCGTAAATTAAGGGAACCATTGTAAACATTTTCTAGGAAAGAATTGGCCCACATCAAAGCCTGGTATTTTATTGACACATTAATAATAATGTTATTCCCAAACATAGCCACACCATCACAGATGGCCGAGATTGCAGTTTAAGTCGGAAAACTACCGGTACTGATCTGTCAAATCAAGGGTTGATTTTTTAATAACCATGAGGTCAAAAATTCAGTTTCAGGTGGCAAAAATAAGGCACAAAAACATTCTGTCATAGCAGACAATATTATGTGTGTCTCTTGTTTACTTTGTTGGTACATTGGAAGTTGGGTGCAGCAGTCAAATCACAGACCTCCATTATCAAGCTGTTAAACAGTAACTATAATGCTTCTACCACAAGCTTCACCTTCCCGTTCGTGTAGATGGTTTCTCTGGCTTTCGTTTTATCATATACAGACAGTACATTTGAACTGAAGAGGGTAGAGGTGTACGCAGGGTTCAAACTTAACTTTTTGCTCACTGGCCAACTGGCTAGTGAACTTTAAAAATCTACTGGCCAGAAAGATTTTTTACTGGCCAAAAATTATGTATAGCTGTTTTGTATATTTTTCATCGTGTATTGTATATTTTTAAATGTGTTTAACTGTTATAAAACACTCATAAGCATTTTTAACACATATCATAGCAATATTAGCATATTATTGTGTGGAATAAGGGAATGAGTCAAATTTGCCTTTTTTTTTCCTTAAAGGTTTATTTATAAAACATACTTTCTTTGCTTAAAAATATTAACATTTAATGTATTAACTTGCATTGTTAAAGCAGATAAATCAACTAATCAACTTTACTTCACTTAATCTAAAACCATTAAAACAGATACACAGAAATTCAGTCTAGAGGACTTAACCCTCTTCATCAGACTCCTCAACACAGTCCTTCATATCAGGCCTTCTTGCTCGTGCTTGCCGTGTGCGCGGCGAAGCACTCCTGGTGTACTTTTGATGCTTTGTGGATCTTAATATCTTAATAGTTTCCAGTTTCATTACTGCCGTCCCAATAACAAACAAATTCGATCTTGTTTTACCGGTTGCTTTGGCACGGCATGGAAAGCAAAACATGATCCCGTCCTCGAATTTAAGCCATTCTCTTTGTTGGCCTGATTCTGTCGTGAACCATCTCTGGTTTAACTTTCTAGCGTAACTCACAGCAGTCTCGGCGGTGGTCGCTACGTCGTTACGGTGATTAGCCTGGTTGTTTTTTTCCGTTCACGGGGATTTGGAGGGTGGGCACACTCCCGGAATGTGCCTCCACATTTTTCGACCGGGGAACAGTTACGGCCACTGGCCTTATGGCCTCTTTTCTGTTGTTTGTTTCTCCTCTCCTTTACCGCTTGTCGGAGCTGAACATAAATTGCGTCTCGGTCTCCCTGGATACGGGGCGGGACTAACAGCGAAAATGGCGGATCGCAGATCTACAAGCTCACAAATCCTTGCTTTACAGCATGTTGTGAGCTTGAAGATCTGCACGACATCGGCACACAACCCCAGCGTCACAGCCGGGGCGGGAGGAACATCAAAGTAGTTTGACCGGACACTATTTTTTTTCACTCGCCAGAGTGGCCGGTTAGCCGGCTTCCTTCACTCGCCAAAGGTTCAAAGTTAGTCGCCACTGGCGACCGCTTATTTTGAACCCTGGGTGTACGGTATAAACGGTATAGACTGTACACTGGTGTGAATTTGCGCTACGGTGTGGATTTTGATGTTACCGTGAGGCCGGTGTGACGGGTAGACAGTGTTGTGTGTAACGCATTACAAAGTAAGTAACACGTTAATACAATAACATAACTACTTTTTCATGAAAAAAGTAGAGTTACGCGCAACTACAGAAAATATGGTAACGAAACATAGTTCCTTTTTCAATTCGGCGCAACGTTACTTTTCCCAGGGACAGATTTGGCAGCGGACCAGCGGTACTGCCTTCTTAGGCAGTTGCTATTGCGCGAGCACGCAGGCGTACAGCAAGCACGGCTGCGTGTTTGAGCAATAGTCCCTTCCCGAGCTCTCATTCCATACCGTACGAAACAGACGCTGGTAGCGTGAAGCTGTCTCTGCATCTCTTCCACAGACATCGCTTCCGCATGTATTTTCAAAAGCCAGTCCTTTTTACCTGTGTAAGGACATGGGTCCATTTCAAAATGTCGATAGAAGGGGCTTTAAAGAGATGGTCAAAACACTCGATCCCAGGTACGCGTTATGTTCTTGCATACGCTTCAGCCAAATTGAGAGGGCAAAACTATACGGCAAGGTCCACGAGCAAGTGGAGAAGAAATCCATGCTATTAAACATTAGTGTTTTTCAGAGATGGAAGTAACTGGAGAAAAGATTTAGATTTTTATTTTCTTGCAGTTTTGCTGCCTAACTATTATTTTACCCCTTCAGAAGCATTTATATAGAAATCAAAAGATGAAATTAACGTACCGTGATATAATACCGTTACCGTAGGCGTCTATGCCCCAAATCATACTGTGATATACATTTTGGTCTATACCGTACAGCCCTAGAAGAGTGGTCGAGCTCTGAAAGGAAAACCTCAGGGACAGCAATATGGAAATCACAGGTGGTTGAATCATTGTGAAATTAGTTTGTCATTTGGTGGCACAGAATGTGATCTGTTAGTTTCTACTCCCATTTCTCCATCTTTACACCCTGACCATTGTCATCATCCTCCTGCCCTCTCCTCTTCTGAGATAGCACAACAGGATGATGGTAAGTGCATGCCCGGATGTGCTTGCATTGAAATTGTGGCCGCGGATTGCCCCTGCCCAGAAAGCAGAACACTCATGTTAATAACCCCTGAGAATGGGTATGCCCGCTCTACATTTTGCTGCTGATGTTTGTTGTGTTGGCTAACTTGGAATTTGTTTAATATACAGATGGCCTAGAATGCAGTTTAAGTCTGAAAACTACCGATCACTCAAACCAAGGGGAGATACCTGATGAACCTTGTGCATAACCATGGACTTAAACAAAATCCCTTACTGTCTAGTTTTAGAAGGAAATTACAGGCAATACACCGAATGCATGACTTTAAATTAAGGATCAACTTTAAACTATTTGATGAAAAAGGGCTATTACTTAACTCGGCATCTGCATTGTTGTTATCCACTATCTTCCACATACCAACTGTTTCGGTGGCCAGACTGCTTCCCTTCCTCACCTGACTAGTTTTTTTCTCTCTTCTAATGATGCTGAACTCTCACTTACTCACCGATCACCAACCAGTAACTACTACACACAAGTAGATGTGTGAATGAGAGACTTTTGATGACTAATCAAGCACCTGCCAGAACACAATGGCATGCTATGAGGGTGAACCCATGCGATCTGGCAGTGATTCGTACAGAATGATAGTTGTCTCTGTGGTACCAACAGACCATCAATAATCTCAACGCTTATTGCCAAAGCAAATGGAAAGATTTCAACCATGAATTGTATTTTCTTTTTTCACATTGGGGACGGGCACTGGGTGGGAGATAATGGTTTCTTAAATGACCAGTATAACTGGTATTAAAATCTACACAGTTCGTTGGATTGTCATTACGTTATAATATAAGACTTGTTTCACATCTTATTGGAATTTGCTTATATACTGTATATTTAGACAGTTAATTTGAAGTTTGGTTTGATAGATTTAAAATGAATCCAATCTAGACATATCTCCCGGCCCCTTGATCCATGTGTTGGGGACATGAATGTTTTTTTCTTCAGCATGTGTTGAAGAGGCAAGGTAGTGAGGACCCGGTGATGCAGGTGTCCCCCATCTCCCCTTTTTGAAACGTCCTGCTTCCTCCCCCCCCCCCCCCCAGGACCTGATGGTGGGCGACGAGGCCAGTGAGCTGCGCTCCATGCTGGAGGTCAACTATCCCATGGAGAACGGCATCGTCAGGAACTGGGATGACATGAAGCACCTTTGGGACTACACCTTCGGGCCCGAGAAGCTCAACATTGACTCGCGCAACTGCAAGATTCTGCTTACTGAGCCGCCCATGAACCCCACCAAGAACCGTGAGAAGATCATCGAGGTACGGCATGAAGGACAAGCAGAGTAACCCATCTCATCTTTGCCTTAACAGGCCTTCCTCACTCAATTGGCCCCCGGTTATTTCCAGTACCCCATCCACCTGTACTCCCGAGTGGACCACCCTCCTCTCCCCACCGACTCAGTGAAATGATCCACATTGACTGATCTCCATGTTCCTTCTCTCAGGTGATGTTTGAGACGTACCAGTTTGCCGGGGTGTACATCGCCATCCAGGCTGTTCTTACGCTCTACGCCCAAGGTTGGTCCACGTCTGTATCCTGAGGCGATGGTGTCGTTGTGCTGACGAGTGTTTGTCAAGGGGGTCTAGCATGACTGCCTTCTACTCCAGTCTCTTACTCCTAGCCTGCGAGTGGTTGTGGTTTGCTCGGGCGGTATAATCCAAGAGTCGAATGGAAGAGTTTTTACCAAAAGGCGTGCACTGTGAATGTTAATGGCAACACAGTCCACAGCCATTGGGTGATTCTGTGCTCATCATTTGAACTGTGAATGGCACACGAAGGCCTGACCATGCAGGGTTTGAAGCCTCTCTAATCTAAGTGTGTAGATGAACACGTCGCTGACCGCTCGAGGAGGGTATCGAGTGCCATCGCGGCGGAAACTTGAGCGTCTTGTGCCAAGTCAGTACTTGCACTGTTTATCCAGAACACTTTTCAAAGGAAACAGTCTCAGCATGACGCAAACAGGCCTGCAGAGAGGCCTTTGGAAACACAGGCTGCCTGGTCAGCACAAGGATGTGTAAGGCCATTCAGGGGCTCAGACGTAGCTGAATTCCTGGCCACTGGTCTTAGCATCCGGCTACAAAGTAAATTCAGCAGATTGTGTCCTCCAGCCACTTACTCAACAGTAATAGGAATGGTTCTAGGTCTTACTATATTTGTACGACATTAGAGACGGCTGATTTACACTTGATAACATTGATCTACTGGGCACTGGGTTTGTTTGATTTATGTGTGGACAGGCCATGGTTCATTCTGTTTACAGTGGTTCACTCTTCCCGGCTGGGTGTGGGGTAGGGAGCCACAAAAAACTATGAGGATAGCAGATCTGAGGCCTGTAGACTAACAACACTGTTATTTTTTTCCTAGTATGTATTATAACTATATCAATATTGTTACATAACTGACGGGCGAAAAGGAAGGGCATGTCATACCCAGTGAGGGACTCTAGACCTACTTAATATAAGTGGGGACTACAAGTGGTCGAGGCCCAACTTACCTTACCTTCAGGCCTCCAAGGTGCAGTCTGATGGCCTGTTGCAAACAGCTGGTGTTTGAGGGTTGGTAAAGAATAGGCCTACATAACTTAGGTAGGCTTCCTTATTTCCATCTGTTGAACAGTGGATATTATCATCAAGAATAGGCTTACATAGCGTTGGTAGGCTTCCTTATTTTAGACAGTTGAGCTGTTGATATTATCATAAAGAATAGGCCTACATAGCTTAGGTAGGCTACCTTATTTCGGTCTTGTGTACAATGGATATAATCACAAGGCATTTGGCATTATGGTACACAACA
This sequence comes from Melanogrammus aeglefinus, assembly GCA_900291075.1. Taxonomy (NCBI): domain Eukaryota; kingdom Metazoa; phylum Chordata; class Actinopteri; order Gadiformes; family Gadidae; genus Melanogrammus; species Melanogrammus aeglefinus. The sequence goes on along the minus strand of OLKM01001324.1, from coordinate 103,338 downwards.
ACACACACACTTATTGTTTTTTCGGTTGTATATTATAGCCCATCGTCTTATTGGATTTATTCCTTCAAAAGACATATATATTATTTGGTTAGTGACAGACTGGTTTTAAAGAGGACAAGTCGGACACTGTTTCACGCATGTTCTTAAACAAAAAAAAAACAGTGTCTAATATCAGCATCTTACCAGTCTGAAATATTGTCCCATGACCGGTCCTGAGAACCAAACTAATCAGAAAGAAGGCTGTCCTTCAATGAGCTTTTGTGTGCAGTAGAATATGGTCCATCTAAAATGTCTTGGGTGGGCTTCTCTCTGACCTGCTCCCTCGTAGCTGAGAAGCATCAAGTTCTCCCACCACAGGGCACACACAACGCAGCCTCCTAATTTATATGATATCTGACCCTTCCAAGGGGCAAATATATTATCATTAGGGATATTGTACCCTCTGTACCAGGGCACATGGTAGTCACTAGTTTAGTCCAACCCTCTGTACCAGGGCACATGGTAGTCACTAGTTTAGTCTGCTACCCTCTGTACCAGGGCACATGGTAGTCACTAGTTTAGTCTGCTACCCTCTGTACCAGGGCACATGGTAGTCACTAGTTTAGTCTGCTACCCTCTGTACCAGGGCACATGGTAGTCACTAGTTTAGTCTGCTACCCTCTGTACCAGGGCACATGGTAGATGTGCACTAGTTTCAGGTCCCTGGTCCATAAAAGCCGCAGGCCGAGTGTTGTTGTCCTACGATGACTCCTGTGTGATAGTGTCTATTGAAGGTTGGGAGTAACCCTCTGATCCTCCTGCAGGCCTGCTGACCGGCGTGGTGGTGGACTCTGGTGACGGTGTCACCCACATCTGTCCTGTGTACGAGGGCTTCTCGCTGCCACATCTGACCCGCCGGCTGGACATCGCCGGACGGGACATCACACGCTACCTCATCAAGGTAATACCACAACACATGATTGACTGAAACATCAGGCCTACCTCATCAAGGTTACACCCCAACACACGATGGACTGAAACATCAGGCAACTCAATGTAGTAGTTCAGACAGCGTTGTCCCTTCGGCCAAATTCAATTTACACCTTCTCTCAGCATCTATACAACCTGAGGGTTTTGTAAAGTAATAAATGATCCTATTTCAACCAACGTACATAGTCACTGAGCACAGAAAAGTTAGCGTTTTAAACGGCTGTTGTCTGTACCACACAGCTAAATAAATAATGTTTGTTCTCCCTAATATAGTTATATATAATGTAGTTATATTTTCTTTTATAGTCCTTTGCTGTTATAATTTTAGTACATTTATTTTCTAAAGCGCTTTTGAAATACTCTAACTTTAAAGCAAGAGTAGAATTACATAATAAAAACATTGTACAATAGAGGCACAGTTATAATAAAACTGTAACTGGTTGGGTGGTGTGTTATGGGGGGCGATGCAGGAGGAGATGGGTGGAGTCTGTAGGGGTTAGGGGGAGCGCCCCGGAGGGAGGGGAGGTGATGGAGCAGTTGCCCTAGGTTTGGTGGTGCCAGTGTAGCTGGTCAGTGAGGTAGGAAGGTGCCAGCTGATGCCGAGCTGTTTAGGTGGTCAAGGCAATCATGAAGCACTGCTGGTGTAACGAACGTTGTATTCAGTGTAGTCCTAGGTCTCCCTGAGTGATGCCCTCTCCCCTTCCCTCCTCTAGCTGCTGCTGCTGAGGGGCTACGCCTTCAACCACTCGGCAGACTTTGAGACTGTGAGGATGATGAAGGAGAAGCTGTGCTACGTGGGCTATAACATCGAGCAGGAGCAGAAGCTGGCCCTGGAGACCACCGTGCTGGTGGAGTCCTACACGGTCAGTAACGCACAGACTCAAACTCGTTCCGAGTTCCACGAGATAAGTTCAGTTGAAGATGCTTTGAACCCGTCTGGCAGGTATGTGGTTGTATCACCAAGAGGAGTGAGAGTGAGCTGGTTGAGTTTCCTGCTTCTTGGCTACTCTAGGGGGCAGTGAAGGGCTGTTGCGATGGGCATAGTTTAGCATAGCGGGGGTAATACAGGGTGCATAGAGCTTAGTGACCCCCTTTTTCACACTGCATGTCAACCTGCATCCAGAGAGATAGGGAATCATTCCTATTATTTCAGGGAGTCTGGGGTTAAGCAGCAGGTATGGGGAGCTGAAAGCTCCCGGTCCAGTTTGGAGGTCAGGGATAGACTCGTGGCCGCTGCACTACCGCTTGCGAGGAATCAGGGCTGCCTAGGGGGTACTCTCCGAAACACACCGGCACACACGACGACACACGCTGTGGCATCTGGCAAACACGTGCATCCATCCCTCATTGCCTCAATTCCTGCATGTGGTCGGGTGTGGTGCAGACTCCCACGTGTTCTGGGGTTTCCTTTATTTCCCTGGCTGACTCCAGACCAGCCGCCATCAATGGAGCCATTTATATGTCCCCCCGGCACAGTGCTGGGTTCCACACTGCTGTCAAAGAGCTACTGTCAGCACTCTGCATCATCCAGAGCACGCTCGCAGTCCCCCCCGAGGACGGCAGCTCGCTATGCTAGGCTGCTTTAGAGGCTACGCTCTTTTAGATGTTGGGCAGCTTAAGACAGTATCAGCTTTAGATGCTAAAACCCTTAAGCCGCTTAAGGAGAACATCTAAAGACGCAAGCCTGCTTAAGAAAAGAGCCCATCTAAAGACACGAGCCTGCTTAAGAAAGGAGACCATTTTAAGGCGTGAGACTTCTTAAGAAAGGAGCCCATCTTAAGACGTGAGCCTGCTTAAGAAAGGAGCCCATCTTAAGACGTGAGCCTGCTTAAGAAAGGAGCCCATCTTAAGACGTGAGCCTGTGCAGGATGTATCATGCCTGCAGGTCATCAGGGAATTGATCCAAAGAGCACTCCCTACCAAGACTCTCTGGGAAGAATTACTCATCATGAGTCATTCTGGAAAGTTCCCAGAATGACTCATGATGTAGTTACCAGTAGTTGGGAACTACAAACCACACATGAATGGGTTGTAAACTGCTATGAATAACGTATCTGGTGTTAAAAGGTACGAGGTAGCACATGTCTGCTGGTCAGGGGCATCATTACAGAAACTTCCTAACTCTGAAATCCTATCCTATCTTGAGATAAGAAGGCATTTAGGGGTTTTGATATTAAAGAAGGAGGTTTCCTAACTTAACTTAGAAAGAAATCCTATTTTTAAGTTAGGATCCCTAAGTTAGGTGGCCATGCACCCTTTCCTAAATTCAAAATAACTGTCAATAGCAGAAGAAAATGGTAGCAGCACTGTCTGTAAGACAATGTAGACGAGGAACATCACAACAGAAATGTGATGGCTAAAAGGCTATTGCGAGACCGCATAATGATTTGTTACATTTGTATTTTAATTTCATTTTATCGCCTGCAAAGACATTTAATTTTGGTGGAAGAATTATTTTACTACTTTATTACTACCTCTTCTTGTTCTCTGTACCAATACCCGCCATGACCGTAGTAGCCTGCTAGTGCTTCTAGCTTGCCGTTATTAACAAAGATCCTCTGTTAACATTCTATCAATCTCTTGCACACTCTCAGTGCAGAAACAGACATAACCTGATGATTGCCGATCGAAAAATCTGATTTACAGAACAGTTAGGATTACCTAAATTAAGATAAGATAGGAGGCCAAAGATAAGATAGGAAATAGGCCTATCTTATCTTTGGCCAGCAGGTATGGTGAGCTGAAAGGGGACTGCTTCTGTAATAAGAAATTAGGATTTTTCCTATCTTTGAGTCCCTAACTTAAGTTAGGATGAGAAGTTAGGATTTTTTCTGTAATGAGGCCCCAGGGTCCCAACCCAGGAGAAGCCCTGGGGGGTGGGGTGCTTGGCCGTGTTGTAACCCAGGGGGATGGGGGCCGTCTGTGCCCACAGCTCCCGGACGGCCGGCTGATCAAGGTGGGCGGGGAGCGCTTCGAGGCGCCTGAGGCCCTGTTCCAGCCCCACCTCATCAACGTGGAGGGGGTGGGAGTGGCCGAGCTGCTCTTCAACACCATCCAGGCTGCGGACATCGACACCAGGTAAACACAGACCCTAGCCCTGTAACAAGGTGTGTAAGAATATGTTTATTTTATACAGCGCCTTTCTCACACTCAAGGACGCTGTAGAGGACACACTGAACCTAGTACTGTAACAAGCTGTGTATGTGTGGCGCCGCTGCGGGGCCAGAGATGCTGCATGTTGAGCGTCTGTCTGTGATGCTGTGCAGGTCAGAGTTCTACAAGCACATCGTGCTGTCCGGGGGCTCCACCATGTACCCCGGCTTGCCGTCCCGTCTGGAGCGGGAGCTCAAGCAGCTGTACCTCGAGCGTGTGCTGAAGGGAGACGTGGACAAGCTGTCGGTGAGGAGGGGGGCGCACACACGCACGCACGCACGCGACGCACACACACACACACAGTAGTTTAAACACTCAATGACTGTGTTGTGTGTTGAAGCGTTCTTTGTGTGTCTCCTCTGTGAGCAGAAGTTCAAGATCCGCATCGAGGACCCGCCACGCCGTAAGCACATGGTGTTCCTGGGCGGGGCAGTGCTGGCCGACATCATGAAGGACAAGGACAACTTCTGGCTCACACGCGAGGAGTACCAGGAGAAGGGCATGCGTGTTCTGGAGAAGCTGGGGGTGACCGTTAGATAAAGTCTCCTCCCTCCCTCTCCCCCTCCCCCTGTCCCAGAGAGATCCCTCCCCCCCCCCCCCATCTCTATTTGTCCATACATGCAAACCATCAGCCCACTCCACATCACCTTGATTATGTCACTAATATTCATCCCAGTCCCATCCCATCGCTCACATGGATCTGGTTTCTTCTTTTGTTCTGGATTCGCACACAAGCGCACACTCACACGCGCACGCAAGCGCGCACGACACACACACACACACACACACACACACACACACACACACACACACACACACACACACACGTACCAATTTGGAAAGGCAAAAAATAAGGGAAGGAAGGAGAGTTTGGGCCAAGCGTTCAGGAGACCTGGGCCCCTAAATGGATATGGCTAAAACGCCCCCGTACAACAACGTAAGGAACATCCTTTTTGTTCAGTGGGCTCAAGCGCTGCAGGAGGGAAGGGCGTAGAAGTGGTCTCCAGACATCTGGGAGGAAGTGATGTGTTGCATGGTGGTGTTCTGTTATTCCAACACTCCTCTGGGATTACTCTCCTCGACCCCACCCCCTACTAAGCTTTGGAGGGCTGTTGGGAATGATGTGATGAGGATGATGATGATCATCATCTTACTCACCATAAAGAGTACCACTCCACACTCATCCCTTTCAGACAAAAAGATGTTCTCTACAGTGAGAAGGCTGAGAATGATCGTCTGCGTGTTTTTTCTTCCTCTAACCGTTATTTATTCAATAATTTGTTTGTGGTGGATATCAAATAAGTTTTATTTTCCTTAAATTCAAAACGGCTGCATGATGTTTTTAGAAGTGAAAGAGAAGGAAACACACCATGGAACGGTTTGTTGGGGACAGACGGCCAGGTGAAGGGACGACAGCCATCTTGTTGGAGTCATCTCTGCCGGCTCTCGGTCTCCTTGAGGCACTGGCTGCTCCTTGGCCTCCGCTCCACTAGTTGGCCGAGGGCTACTACAAGCCAGACACACTTTTTGTATTTGCGGAGTTACACAGCCAACTCCTGGACACAGCCTTTGGTGTTGTCTTGAATATATTTCCTCCCTCATGTGCTTTGAGTCCCCAAGAGGTGGTCTTTGGTGTAAGTCCCCCCTACTGTCCAGGAGGTGGTCTTTGGTTTGAGTCCCACCTTCTTTCAAGGAGGTGGTCTTTGGGTTGAGTCCCCCCTTCTTTCAAGGAGGTGGTCTTTGGGTTGAGTCCCCCCTTCTTTCAAGGAGGTGGTCTTTGGGTTGATTCCCCCCTTCTGTCCAGGAGGTGGTCTTTGGTTTAAGTCCCACCTTCTGTCCAGGATTTGGTCTTTGGGTTGAGTCCTCCCCTGAGCCCAGGAGGTGGTCTTTGGATTGAGTCCTCCCCTAAGCCCAGGAGGTGGTCTTTGGGTTGATTCCTCCCATAAGCCCAGAAGGTGGTCTTTGGGTTGATTCCTCCCCTGAGCCCAGAAGGTGGTCTTTGGATTGAGTCTCATGAAGGCCACAAGGGCTCTGGGTCTCCAGGGATGCCAATCTAGTGTTTAGTTTTTTTAAGTGTTGCATTTGAAGGTTTGCTGAACATTTATAATGGTATCGGTTGAGTTTCTTTTAGCTTAGCTAAGGACTAAACCTTGTAATACGGAAACACAACCACCAGTGCATATACGGGAGGTTTGGGGTTGAACACAGCGGTTGGTTTCCTCATGTCTAGGGATGTCATTCCACTCAGGGCAATCATTTGCCACACTTAAAATTTGAGTGAAGTTTAAATCAGCGTCTGTATTTAATTTTTTCTAATCTTTGTCGTTTTTCTTTTTCTTCTCGACATCACGGATGTGCTTTTGTTTCTGAGAGGAGATTGGTTCGGCCTTCTTTGCAGGCGGGGCGGGGGGGGGTTAAATGTATTGTCGGATGGTCTTATCGGATGCGTTTTCTTTGCATTGCATCACATCCTGTGCTTACTGAGTAAAGTTGAAAGTGTCATATACTAAATAATTAAATCGGTACCCAGCCCCTCAGATCCTAAGTAAGTCAGCTCCCCTCCAGGTCATATTAATCCTAATGGGGGGGGGGGGGGGGCGGCGTGTGTGTCTGGTCCATCTGTCTGAAGAACCCCCCACCCCCCCACCTCTGGCTTTCTGTCCCATCCATGTTTGGCTGTTCCTAGGTAAGACTGGTCTGCGGAGGCTGATTGAGGGGTTGGTAACTGATTGAGGGGTTGGTAACTGAGTGGGGGTCGTTTGTAATGAATACTTGTGGCATCAAAAAGAGCATTTAAAACCTGGTGTTTGCAATATCTGTTTTGATTGCCCGTGTATATTGAAGGCACTTGGCACACAGACATACACACAAATATATATATATATATCTATATATATATATAGATATATATCTATATATCTATATATATATCTTGACAGCAAGGTCATTCAGTGCCAAGTACAATTATTGTAGTTGGATCTTATTTTTGGTTCTTTTTATGTTTCTTTTTGTTTTTTTCATAGCATAACTGCCTATCGCTGATTTAAATAAAGCAAAGTGATTTATAAATACTTTGTGTCTCTTGTGTGTTTTTGAGTGTGTCATAAACTCTGCTGATGGAAGGGATTCTATGCCTCGGTGAAGAACATGAGAAACCAAATCCAGCTCAAAGTGATGAGTCGATATTTAACTTCCTGCTTGTGGAGCTCTTCAGTACCAGTACAGTCAGGCTAAAACCGTTGACCTTCAGGCTCTGTCATCGATGATGGAAGCAGTTATCAATATCTTATAAAATGCGTAGTTGAGCCATTAAAAAAAATGGCGATCTTCGAGTTAAAAGTTTAGGAGTGAACTTTCCACCATTATAATTTCATTTACAGAGAGCATTGTGTGTAGATTGGATGAATTATGAACGCGTACAGCTTGAATTCCTTAAGATTCCCATTGGCTCGAGTCCTGCCCACTTCCTGTCTGGCTAAGTATCTGGGCACGACGCCTGCCGCACTAACCAATCACAGACACTGCGTGTGTGGCTGGTAGACGCGCTGGAACAGATCTCGAGGAGGAGAGGTGTGTCAGACACGTGGTGGGAGTCTGGGAGGGCGGGAGGGAGAGGGGCCGGCCTCGTCCAGGAGTGCAGACCATGAGGGGGTATCGTGTTCCCATTTGTTTCAGATTCTGTCAGTGTAAACAGGGGCAGGCAGACAGGCTGGGGCTGTCTGGCCTGTTTAGACCCGGCCCGGATCACATCCCCTCTGGCCTGTTTACACCTGGCCCAGATCGCAACCCCTCTGGCCTGTTTACACCCGGCCCAGATCGCATCCCCTCTGGCCTGGTTAAACCTGTCCCGGGTCACATCCCCTCTGGCCTGTTTAGACCCGGCCCAGATGGCATCCCCTCTGGCCTGTTTAAACCTATCCCGGGTCACATCCCCTCTGGCCTGTTTAGACCTGGCCCGGATCACATCCCCTCTGCAGTGCAGCTTCTGGAGGTTGGGATTCTTCAAGCGAGCCTCCCGTTGACCTATGGTCGGCTCGCCACTTTGGGTAGATGTTTGACGTGGAGACCCAAGGGATGTGGCGCTCAGGTCCCTGCTGGACAGTGTCTGGTTATTAGTGTCCAGGCTCACGGACGGACGACAGTGGTCTGGTGAAACACCATCCTGTTTCATGGTCTTCTCACTAACAGAAATAAACATGGATGAGACTTTCAGGGCAATATTTAGTTTTCACTTTCCATATTTAGTTCAGGTTTTAAAGACATGTTACTCTCCATGGATCACATCTCGTCCTCGGAGCAACCCACACAAACAGAATACACAGAACTGTTTTTAGTCAAAACTTGAATGAGGTCTGAAAAGGCCTCAATCTTTAGGTCCTTAGATTCCTTTGGTCATCTGTTCTTCACTACAGGATACACATTTTAAATCTTTCCTTGAGCTCCACAGACCTCCAGTATTGTTCGAAGTTGTTTGTGTTTCGTGTTAGCAGTGGCCATAGCCAGAATATACATTTTAAATTAAACCACTCACTGGAGAAAAGCCTTACATTTCTTGGACAGAAAAGGTGCTTTAGATTTAGAGCAGTCATTTGAGCGTAATTTTATAGAAAGGCCAAAGCAGTCAGTCAGCTGTTAATGAGTGAAATGCTCTGTGAGAATACATTTTCTGCCTCTGTCTGAGACCACTTCGATTCGGCCGCTCCCGGCCCATTTCTCAGCTCACTTACCTTTTTGGTTCAAGGAATCCATGTTGCCTGTCAATCATAGCAGAACCCTTCTCCTGCGAACCCTCCTCCTGGTGGAGAGCAGAGAGGTTTCGGTTCTTTAATTCAAAATCTCTCTTCTGCGGTCACTGTATCGCGAACATACCAACGCATCATGTACCTACGGTAGGCTGAAGTAGCAAACTCAGCTAATGCAATGATGTTTCTTATTAGTGATATTAGTGCCCTGTTTACTATACGCCACATACATTTGCTGTCATATCTGTTACAGTTTAGCCCTTATGATGATCAATGGTTCCTGTAAAGCTCTGGATGACATTAATGCAGGAAGGCAGCCATTTGGTTTAGCCCGCAAAGTAAAAGTAGCAATAAAAATACAAAAGCAAATAAAAATGTGTAAGTTACCATGAAGTGAAGACTCTCTTTCATAGGGAATTTGGTTTTAATGAACTTATAGTGAAAAAAAATGTTTTGACTTTGGAACTGAAACTGAGCATGAAAATGTAGAACAACAACTAGTGTGTGCCTGTGGAAGACCTTGTCCATGAGAATCAGTCAACTCCCACTCCAACCCGAAGGTACTTGATATTAGTTATATATAATATTATATTGATATTAATAATCAGCTTAAGGTACTATATATTAGTCCTCTGGTTAAAGTACATTATATTAGTCCTCTGGTTAAAGTACTTTATATGAGTCCTCTGGTTATAAGTCATCTGGTTAACAGGAACTTCTGCAAGTTATCAACTGTAGATTTATAGATCTACAGTTAATTACCTGAAGACCTGTAGATCTATCTGGCCCACCAGAGACTTGGAAGTCAGTCAAGGATAAGTAAATGATAAAACCAAGAAAATAATATTGAATATATTCAACAAAATATTTTTGTAGACAAATATTTATAAAGATATTTCTACAATTACAGCTTAACTCATAAATAGATACAAGCATGGCCAAAATGCTGTTCTCCGACACGTGTGTGCGCACACACACACACACACACACACACACACACACACACACACACACACACACACACACACACACACACACACACACACACACACACACACAGACGCGCGCACATGGTCTTAAAACAAAAGGCTGGTGCTCTGCTTTCTGCTGACCGCTCGGAGGTGGAGGTCCTAACACAGAACAACCTCGAAGGTGGAGGTCATCACACAGACCAACCTCGGAGGTGGAGGTCATAACACAGACCAACTCGGAGGTGGAGGTCATAACACAAACCAACCTCAAGGGAATTTAATGACACATATGGAGCATGAACAGAGAACGTTGTATATTCAACAGTATGGGTTTGTTCACAATAATCCCCAGCCCGTTCCCGCTGTGCGTGGCTGGTGACGTAGCAGAAGCCCAGGGTGGAATAGCCTTTGCCGACGTAGGCTTGACCGTAGCTTCAGAATCACACGGCAGTAAACACAACAGAACCCCGAAGGAATAAATCAAATAAAGAATAGGCACCATCCCCCTCTTATTGGCACATGTTAATATGTATGTTTCTATTCATCCAGATTTAGCAGTGCTTTTGGTAGGTGGGGACACCACAGTCCTTCAAACATAGCTCATATAGAGCATATACTAAGAAAAATAACATATTCAAGCTTTTACCAAAAATATAAAGTACCTGTTTTATATACATGTATATACATATGTATATATATGGACATATATTTGTGTATACATACATATAACTCTATGTATATGTACGCTCACTCTCACAAACGATATACTGTGTATATATATATATGTATCAATATTTACATCTATATATCATATATCTATGTCAATTTGTAATGTAATATTTATATGGAGTTGTTGCATGTCCACAAGTAGAGCACTTACGCACACATACACAGGGATGCGCGCACACACACACCCAGGCACGCACACACACAGATGCACACACGCACGCAAACACAAACTGACACACACACACACACAGACCCACACAGACAGAAGCAGGCACACACAGACACACGCTCACAAACAGACAGACACAGACAAACGCACAAGTAAAAAGATGCATGCACAAAGATGCACGCATGCACACACATACAGACACACAGAGACAGACCCACACAAACAAACACACATCACGTAGGCCCTGTTTCAATCTAATAAACAGTACATAATTTGGCCCACAAGAAAACACCAAACACAACACAAGAACGTAATGCGAGTGAGGTAGCCACTCCCACTCCACAAGACTACCCTCTGTCCTGCTACTGGGCCCCGCCCTCTGTCCTGCTACAGAACCCCGCCCCCTGTCCTGCTACTGGGACCCGCCCATGGCCTTGTGCCGGCCGCCGCAGCAGTGGCAGGCCACACCACAGTGGTAGCAGGCCCTCAGCGGGGCGTAGCAGCACATGCAGGGCGCCACCAGCGACAGGCCGGCCAGTGCGCTCCAGCGCAGGCAGAAGCGCTCGTCTCCGGCCCAGTCGCAGGAGCAGGGCTCCTCGGCGTAGGGCTCGCCCTCCGGGGTCCGACAGGCAGTGGTACAGCAGGCTGTCGGCACACCACATGAAGCTGACCCGCCGGATACACGTCCGCACGGGGTCCGGGGCCTCTTGGCAGCGGCCCCGCCCGTTCTCCTCCTGGAGGAACACGTCGCGGCAGTAGACGCAGCGCGGGGCGCGCTTCGAGCCGCCTGTCCCGTCCTCCCCTGCCTCCTCCTTCTGCCCGTGCCGCCCCCCCGCCCCCTGGGGCTGGGCGCTCACCACCGCGTCCCGCTGCCCCCGGGAAGCGGGGGGTTCAGCCTTGGGGTCCGGGGCGAGGGGCCGCTGGTCACAGGTCAGCGGGTAGGGGGACAGGGGCGCGGTGTAGTCGTGTTTGGACGGAGGGCTCTTGCCGAAGTGCACGTAGGTGTCGCCGGGCTCCGTGGGCGGGGCCGGCTTGTCGCCCCCGGCCCCGGACGAGGTGGCGTGGCGGTAGTCCTCGTAGCCCGTCAGCCATGCCCGCTCGCGGGGGTTGATGCGGACGATCTCCTCCTCGTCGATCTGGAAGCTGACGTGCCGCGGGAACATGGCGGTCGACTGCGGACGCAGAACAACAACACCATGGTTCACGCGGCGGCTCCTCCAGGGTAAAACGGCTAAGACATGTCTGTGCCCATTATCTGTGTGTGTGTGTGTGTGTGTGTGTGTGTGTGTGTGTGTGTGTGTGTGTGTGTGTGTGTGTGTGTGTGTGTGTGTGTGTGTGTGTGTGTGTCTGCTATGCCCGCTTGTCATCAGTTACAGGTACATCCTTGTGGTCTGGAACCTGGTCTAGGAGAGGTCAGAGGTGAAGGAGCTAAAGGTCAGAGGTGGAGGTACCTGGTCTGGGAGGTAAGGTCAGAGGTGGAGGTACCTGGTCTGGGAGGTAAGGTCAGAGGTGGAGGTACCTGGTCCGGGAGGTAAGGTCAGAGGTGGAGGTACCTGGTCCGGGAGGTAAGGTCAGAGGTGGAGGTACCTGGTCCGGGAGGTAAGGTCAGAGGTGGAGGTACCTGGTCCGGGAGGTAAGGTCAGAGGTGGAGGTACCTGGTCCAGGAGGTAAGGTCAGAGGTGGAGGTACCTGGTCCAGGAGGTAGTGGTCTGAGGGCCTCTGGTCGTACAGGTGTCCGAGCAGGCAGCGGTGGTGGCGGCGTGGCTCGCTGAAGAGCTGCACGGGGACCCTCTTCAGGGAGGAGCTGGAGGAGGAGCTGTCTGTGGCGTTCTGAGGGAAGGAGCGGGCGTCAGTATGACACCATGATGCAATCACCCAGCCCCACGCGGTGGGGGGGTTATCAATGGTGCCTAACCATCAGGTCAGTCCCCCGCGGTGAGGGGGTTATCGACCCACCTGCCCCGTCTCCCTGCTCGGGGGATTCAGTTATCAGACCGCAGGCACCTTAACCGCAGCACTTCCTCTTCATGGCTAAGATGACATTTTAATGGAACGGCTGTACGAAAAAACTTGATTTTAATTCCGTCAAGTTAGCTACAAGCTAAATTGGCATTTAATGGAAAATACATTCATTGCATAGTCCTCGGTGAGGCTTCACCCATAGGACACGTTTCATACCCCCTGTCGCAGAGACCCTGTAGCTATACCAGGGGCCTCTGTAGCTGCACCAAGGGCCCTTGTAGCTATGCCCGGGCCCTGTAGCTGTATCAGGGGCCCCTGTAGCAATACCCGGGCCCTGTAGCTGTACTATAGGCCCCTGTAGCTATACCAGGGCCCCCTGTAGCTATACCAGGGCCCCCTGTAGCTGTACCAGAGGCCTCTGTAGCTGTACCATAGGCCTCTGTAGCTGTACCATAGGCCTCTGTAGCTGTACCAGAGGCCCCTGTAGCTGTACCAGGGGCCCCTGTAGCTGTGCTAATAGGCCTCTGTAGCTATACCATAGGCCTCTGTAGCTGTACCATAGGCCTCTGTAGCTGTACCATAGGCCTCTGTAGCTGTACCATAGGCCTCTGTAGCTGTACCATAGGCCTCTGTAGCTGTACCATAGGCCTCTGTAGCTGTACCATAGGCCTCTGTAGCTGTACCATAGGCCTCTGTAGCTGTACCATAGGCCTCTGTAGCTGTACCATAGGCCTCTGTAGCTGTACCATAGGCCTCTGTAGCTGTACCATAGGCCTCTGTAGCTGTACCATAGGCCTCTGTAGCTGTACCATAGGCCTCTGTAGCTGTACCATAGGCCTCTGTAGCTGTACCATAGGCCTCTGTAGCTGTACCATAGGCCTCTGTAGCTGTACCATAGGCCTCTGTAGCTGTCTCAGAGGCCCTTGTTGCTATGCCAGAGCCCCTGTAGCTGTACCAGGGATACATGATGGTGATGATGATGATGATGGTGATGGTGATGATGTTGCTGATGATGCTGATGATGATGATGTGTGTTTTCCGTTACCGGCTCGCCAACCCATCTTCTGCAAGCAACCCCAGAGCAGACGGCTAGAGAAAGGCATCCTTGAGCAAGGAGGTGTTCCAGGAGAGGCTGGTGGGCTACAGGGGGTCTGAAGTACCATCCTAGACTGGCCCACCTTACTGTGGCTGGGGATGGGGATGGAGCTCAAAGGAACAGAGGAGGGCTAAGGCTGGGAACAGAGGAGAGGAAAGAGCAGTGATGGCTACTCTGTGTCGATGCATGATGACTCATCTCTGTCCCTCCTCCCTCGCCTGGGGAACCAGGCCAACTGAGAAGAGCGATGCAACACAGGAAGTCAAACGCATACACATACATGTGCAACAAACAGATGAGCTTACATTCCTCTGGACTTGTGTGTTTTGTGAATGTGTGTGTGTGTGTGTGTGTGTGTGTGTGTGTGTGTGTGTGTGTGTGTGTGTGTGTGTGTGTGTGTGTGTGTGTGTGTGTGTGTGTGTGTGTGTGTGTGTGTGTGTGTGTGTGTGTGTGTGTGTGTGTGTGTGTGTTAAGTATATGGTTTAGTTATGATTAGGTATGGGTTGGACATGGATCCAATAGTTGAAATGAATAGTTGTATGTTAAGTGTTTCGGTTTGAGGTTGAGTTTAGGTGTAGGGTTAGGAGTGGTGTCCAGGTCTATAAGTTAGATGTTAGGGTTTTGGATGGAGGCGGGTGGTACAGGAAGAGGAGCAGACTGACCGTGAAGACGTCATCGTCCCCGAGCTCAGCCTCGTTCTGCAGGGTGGAGGAGGAGGTTGTGGAGCCTGCTGGAGGGAACGGGGGGTGTTGGTTCACGATGTCAGATCAGCCATTACGCAGTAAAGTATATACACAGGGACAAGGATTTGGCCGTCGCCCTGATCGGTCAGACCCTTTCTGAATCCTATTGAGACACTTTAAATTGCACTTGGATCTTCTTGATATTATTCCTTACATATTCATATTCTGCATGCCTGGTCTAAGATACAATAAGAATATATATATGACATATGTTTAAAGCTGAGAGGAACAGGCATTTTGGCGAGAGGACCACACACACACACACACACACACACACACACACACACACACACACACACACACACACACACACACACACACACACACACACACACACACACACACACACACACACACACACACACACACACACACACGCACACACAAACACCTTCTGTCAGGTCCTCGACAGCCTTCCGTACGCCGCGGTCGAAGGCGCGGGCGTCGGCCGGGCTCTGGAAGGTCAGGCCGCACTTCCTGTTGTCCACCCTCCAGTGGTGGAAGGTGGGCGTGGCCTTGGTGTAAACTAGCTCTTTCTTCAGGAAGCACTCCAGTATTACCTGGTGATGGAGGCTCAATCAACCGCTGATACTGTCATGACAACAGGACATGATGGGGGTGAAATGCGGCCAAAAGGAATTATTGATTTACTCTTCTAAAGCGCCTGGCATCGAGAGACTATACACCACTGGGGTCATTGATCATGTGTATCCTGGGATCTATTCCAGCGGGCTGTTTTTATACGTTAACCAGAGCTTTTGCTAACCCCCTCTCAACATTCATTAGTAAATTGAATAAATGAACCCATGTATTATAATGCTATGCATAACAGGCTTTATAACTAATTGAGAAGCCGGCTGTTGGCGTATGCTACTATGATACACTAGGGCCAATGGGGGGTCTCATTTGCCCCTTTTCCACCGACAGTACCAGCTCAACTTGCCTCGACTCAGCCCGCCTTTCTCTGCGTTTCCATCACCAAAATGTGTTTCCTGGTACTTTTTTGGTCTCACCACGTCCGGTCTCACCTCTATCGAGGTTCCACGAGAGCTGATCCGGTACTTTTGTGTGACGTAAACACGCTGCTGGCCACTGATTGGCCAGAGTTATGCCATTGGACGAGCGCGACGTCCGTGCCTGAAACTCGACACCAGGTGTTGTGACGAAAATGGAATCCTGTCTGAAA
The DNA here is from genome assembly GCA_900291075.1 of Melanogrammus aeglefinus. Classification (NCBI taxonomy): domain Eukaryota; kingdom Metazoa; phylum Chordata; class Actinopteri; order Gadiformes; family Gadidae; genus Melanogrammus; species Melanogrammus aeglefinus. The sequence continues at coordinate 87,618 of OLKM01001324.1, read as the reverse complement.
TTGCAGCCCCTCTCCGCGTTAATAGCAGTGTTTATATCATATGTCATCACAAGATGAGCAACTTAACACAGAAAGCCATGTGTACGATTTCTTCTTCGGACGAAAAGTGGGTTTATAGTTTATACCAGTGTTTATATCATATCATCACAAGATGAGAAACTTGTCACAGAAAAGTGGGTTTATAGTTTATACCAGTGTTTATACAATATCATCACAAGATGAGCAACTTGTCACAGAAAGTGATAATGAACTACGAGGGCACTAAAATAGGTAATAGTTTACAAATAATACATGCATGTATGATGTATCCCTAGAAAGCATAGACGAAATAAGCAAAAGCGTGTTCACGCGGAGAGGGGGTGCGATTTCAGACAGGGATTCCATTTTCGGCATGACACCGGCATATTTAAATACTAGCATCAGCGTTCAGTCAACAATTGTGATTGATTATTGATCACCGCAGGATCAAAGTGCAAGAACACGCCATGGACGCTGACAGAGGTGGAGTTGCTCCTGTGTGTAGTCCGGTCTGTTTATGTGTAGCGTTGCGTGGATAAGCATGCGCAGTTTCCCGCATGCGTGCTATGCGACCCGCCCCTCGTTGAAGAGGTACTATTCTAGATGGAAACACGACTTGCCTGAAACCAAACCAAGTCGTGCCACGCTAAGTCGTGTCGAGTTAATCTGGTACTGTCGGTGGAAAAGAGGCAATTATAAGTGTTCCTTCGTGACAGCGGCTGCAGGATCAGTGAGCGGGTGACTCGGCTGGGAGAGCTAGCCTGGCCACGCTAGCTCAGCCAGTTGTGCATCGTCCCTAACCGAGAAAGGAAAACCGAGAAACCTAGACCCATATCCTGGCTCGGATCCTGGCCATTTCCTCGACCGACGAGGTCATGCCCCGGCAGCTGGACGCGGACCATGGCCACGCCCCCAGCCCGCAAAGCCAAAGAGCAATCTGGATTTAAGAGGTTGCTGCCCTGCAGAAATGTGTATCCTCTCACTCAATGATTTCACTTCATAGGAACATTGCAAGCAGTTTGTATGCAGCACTTCTGAGACAGAACGCCTGAGTTGTTGTCCTATTGGAATGAAACTAATATCTGATACTTATGGTTGATGCTAAAGCGATCTGAAGACACACTCTGATGAAATCCTGTTGTAAGACTGCAGCCGTGCTGTTACTCGCCTCTGTCAAACGGAGTAGCGGCTACAGAAATCTAGCCACCGCAAAGTGAAACACACTCTCACATGGTGAAACAGGACCTGGTTAATTGTACATCCCCAATAGACATATCTTTGTCATTAAGTTTTAAGCCTGTATTATTACTTGGTAATTCTCTGCAACGCAATACATGGAAATATTTAACCTTCTGTTGATCGTTTTACTTCACATTCATACAGCATGCAATCGTTCACCTTTAAGGATCCAGGAAGGTATACACCTGCAGAATGTTGGGCCGTGTTTTATGCTCCAGCTCGCCGACAGTGTAGAAGGTGAGGTCTAGATTCTCAGACCGAGAGCTGACCACCGAGTTACAACTACCTCACATGATCAGACCACCGGCCACCTGGGGCGACGTTAAAAGGGTCCTGGAGCTGTATTCTCAGGTGGTCCTGTTGGGCGGAGCACTTCCGGACGTGGAGTAGAGGTTGCAGACCGCAATCCTTATCCACAACATTCTCGTGAAGCATACCTCATACCTCATGATACCCCGAGCCAGGTCAGAGGCACAGTGAGATCACCCACCTGCTGGTCTTTGAGGCGCTCCCCGTAGATAAAGAAGGCCCGCTGTCCCAGGAGCTCTGCCGACAGCACCCTGCACACGCCCACCCGGCTGAGGCAGCCGTCCTGGGCCAGCCAGCCCCCGCTGGAGTCGTCCCGGGTCATCACCACCGCCTTCACGCGCACCAGGTAGCTGTCGCTGTGGGACACAGAGGGACGGCGTCAGCTCCCATCGCTCCCAGAACTGGGCTGTCCGAGCGGTCGTCAATTGAATATAAAAACGTTTACTGTTTAGATACAGCGTGTACACATGCTACTGTTACAGACGATTCACCACACACGCACGCACACAAACATGGTGAGGGTAGTGGTTGACCAAACAGTCACCCAAGGCCTTTTCATCTATCCTTCTACTGTCAGCCGGGCTTGGCCAGCCGGGTGTGGCCAGCAGGGAGAGGGGGATTTTAAATGAATTGATCAGAACCCAAATCAAATCAGGACATTGTGAATGGGGATTGAATCGATGGGGAAATCTGTGGCAACACCAAATACCCTGACACCCTAATACCAACACCCCAATACCCTGACACCCTAACACCCTGACATCCTAACACCCTTAGACCCTGACACCATACCACCCTGACACCCTAACACCACCTACACTCTAACACCACAAACACGATGACACCCTAACACGCTGACACCCTAACACCCTGACAACACCAACACTATGGCACCCTAACACCCTGACACCACTATCACCCTAACAGCACCACTAACCACTAACAGCCTACACAACACTCGTTGTATGTGTAGGGATGTGTATTGATTCACAACATACACTTTCTATTCTAATTTCTCAGGTGCCTTCCACAAGGTGTAAAAGAGTCCATGTTAAAACAGACTACATGTGACCCGGCCTCTGGAGCGTCTGCTTAAACAGAACAACATGTGACCCAGGCTCTGGGCCTTACCGTCTGTTGCAGTGGTACTGCATTTCCTTCTGGCTTGCCTGTGGATGCCTGTCTACCTGCCTGCCTGCCTGTCTACCTGCCTGCTTGCCTGCCTACCTATCTACCTGCATGCCTGCCCGCCTGTCTGCTGTCCTGCATGCGATCTCCTTCCCCACTTTATGATTCATCGCACTGGTCAAACAGATGGTGCGTTTGTGTGTGCATGTCTGTGTGTGTGTTGGTGTTCAGTCATTGCTTGACACCTATTGTGCATGAGCCAAACGCTTGCATTGATTGTGCATACATTCAAACACATGCTCGCACAACTATGCTGCAAGACATAGCCACATACACACAAACGCACACACAAAAATACGCAGTGGTTAAATCCTCCTTGGAGTCTTTTTTTTATGCTTAATATTTAATACTTTTTAATACTTAATAAACTAATAGTGGAGTATTTAAAGTCTTTATACAAATTGAGAAATCAGTGTGTGCGTGTGTATGTGTGCTTGCATGGGCATATTCCCAACTCTGTCAGGCCCACAAAGGGAAATGGGCGTTTTGTGCATTCATCCATCTTTCAATCAAGCGTCCATCCTCTGTTAACCTGCAGTCCCTATTGGGGAGGTTTTGAGAATGACAACAATGCAGAGTTCTGTCCAGTCGGACTGGCTGTGCAACTTTGTGATGCAAAGTAGCATACCTGGCTGGCTGCTTGGTGTGAATGGGAGGGGTTGAGGGTGTGTGGGAGGGGTTGAGAATGAGTGGGAGGGGTTGAGGTTGGGTGGGAGGGGTTGAGCGTGCGTGGGAGGCGTTGGGGGTGCATGGGAGGGGTTGAGGGTGAGTGGGAGGGGCATAGGAAGATTCTTGTAAACAAAGAGAGAGGTACGGCTGACCAGCATTTTGTATTTGAAGAATATATAGCTGTAGGATGTGATTTTGTTGATAAGATAAATGAAATCAATAAAGATCAGCAGTACTCTTGATATGTCCAGGTTATTTTAGGCTAAGAGCTAGTTCAAATGTGACACATTGTGACTTTAACAAAAGTTAATATGTGGATGGTAACATTTCTATTTGCATGCTTGCCAGTCAGTGCAAACTATTTTGAGGTTTTAGGTCATATTTTAATCACTAAATTATTGAATTAATAGATCAATACAATCAATAGCTCAATTAAAGGTATCGTTTGTTACTGGCAGCCTGGATTGTAGGGGATGCAGACAGTAACAGTGGACCGTCTTTCATTGTTATCCAAGGATTGTCGATTTAAAACCAACTATTTTATGACCAAAAGTCATGAAATAAGTGTGGCTTCCACAGAGGCTGAGTGAGCAGGGGATCAGTGTCTAGATTGGCATCATGAGGACATGGCCTCATACAGAGGGACATGGACTCATACAGAGGGACATGGACTCATACAGAGGGACATGGACTCATACAGAGGGACATGGCCTCATACAGAGGGACATGGACTCATACAGAGGGACATGGACTCATACAGAGGGACATGGACTCATACAGAGGGACATGGCCTCATACAGAGGGACATGGACTCATACCAGAGGGAAATAGGCTCATACAGAGGAACATGGGCTCGACCTTGACTCATTGTCATCGGGTATCCCACACGGCCGCGGGGCTGTATCGACCGGACTTCCGAACAAGCGCACTGTTTTTTGGGGAGGCCCATGGTCAATTTGATCAATAATAAATGTGTTAATGCAACATGGAGGTCTATCGTGTTCAATTCAAATCAACATATGAGCAGCAGAGAATGTACTTTTGTCCGCTAGTGCCTGGCAGGAACAGCAGCTGGGATAGTTGACACAAAACTGAAAAGAGTTAACCATTTTGTCAAAACTCAACAAATATCTTGCAAAATTAAACACTGTACTCAAAACCATGTTCTCGCTTCTCAAAAGTGTTTTTTTTTCCACCAAAACGATAAACACAGCTATCATATGAATATCTTCAGCTGAGCTGAAGTTTTCCGGATAACTTTTGACGGCGACCCGCACCCTCCGGTGGAAATGCGCCAAAAGAGGCAACCCTTCCCTTTGTGCGTATAGGACGTAGCGGTCCTACATTTAGGCTCTAAAGAAGTGCTTAGGTTGATGGTTCAGAGAGGCTGGGGATGTTGTGCGAATGTGTATTCTTTGCACGTTTATGTGTGTTTGTGCACAGCCATGACTGAATGACTGTTCAGACTGTTCAGCCTCTCCAAACAGAAGGTCTTGGCACAGCTTTGATAACTACACCAAGAACCACCTACTTATCAGGAAGAGGTCTTGATTGACATGCAAGCAGGACCAACCCCATACCGTACTTCAGGAACGGTACTTTGTGGATAACATACACTAGTGACACAAACTTGATTCAAAATGTGCTTTACATTTATCATAATAAGAATAAGAACAATCAACATGTGCAGGGATATGTCTTCATTTCTGAGAGGGAAAATGCTGACAGTCAATGAGATGTTTCTTAAAGATGCCGAACGCCGAACTCGCTCAATGTGTCAGCGTTTAGGATGAGTCCCGTGCTTATGTGACTCATGGAGAGTCTGAGACTCAGGAGAGTGATATGTGCTACCAGCCGGAGGGTTGATACGTTGAGAGGCTCAGACTCAGGGGAGTGATACATGCCACCAGCAAGAGGGGTGATACGTGGAGGGGCTGAGACTCAGAGGAGTAATATGAGGAGTTCTACCAGGAGGGGGGGGGGTGATACATGGAGAGGCTGAGACTCAGGGGAGTGATACCAGGAGTGCTACCAGCAGGAGGGGTGATACATGAAGAGGCTGAGGCCAAGTCCACAGGGAGCCGATTTTTTGGTGAAACCGCAAGTCTTGTGGGTTTGGGCTGACCATCAAGACGGATCCAGTGGATCCAGTGCCCGAAAACACACTTTTCTGAAACCAGGTCCCAGGGTGGATTCATAGCCTAGGATTAAAGCATTACTTAATAATCTCTCGATCAGAAGGATATCAAATATTATACATGTCGCTGGTTAAAGCTGTCACTTTTGATATTATGGTTAACTGGCAACATATCCTTTTTCTGAATTGTCTGAAATGTTAATGTCATTGGAATATTTAACTTTTCATTATTGGCATAAAATAAATTGAAAGACTAATAGCCTTTCTGGTGTAAATTGAAGCATCTTTAAAAAATCATGTTTGGCTGCAGTATAAGTAATAAGTGTTTGCAACCAAATTATCCTAATTATTTCAGATATTTGTAAATTGGGAGTTGGTTATTACCACTTGTTATCACATATTGTGTAATTACAAATATTAATGTTTAACCCACCCACTTTAAGCATGGTGTGCCTCGTGGATTCAAAGTAATGGAGCATTTGGTCTTCTGTTTCCGTTTTTGACAGTGCCCCCCATCCCGCCCCAATGTGGAAACCGCTGGTTACGCCGCTGCTCTCAGGTCTACTGTTCCAAAGATGGTATACTTTAGGACGGAATTCGGGCTAATTTACATGAATGAAAGACACGGTTCAAATAAAAGTGAATACTTAAAAAACATAAAGGCATGGGCATAACGATAAAGAAATAGGTTTGGAGACATCAGACACCTTCACTGGTTGTGCTTGTGGCCGTAGGTTAAAATAACAACGACCGATCTGAAGGCGGCTCCAGTCCATGCATGGGGGGCTGCTTTGATAATACCCCGCTCTGCTGTTACCACACACGAGAAGAACCCCGTGTGGGCTGGATATACGAAAGTATCACATCTGCGAATAAACTTAAGAGACTGCAACCACTCCCCCGGACGGACGGGGGTCTGGGCTAACTATCCCGCACTGGGGACGCCCACCCCCCCCTCTCCTGGACGGAAGGTCTGACCAGGGGGCCCCGCAGCGCTCCTAACCGTTACATGAGGAGTGATGAGGGGAGCTGGCCCTAGAACAGTCTGGCTACCCCGATTGCAGCCCGGCTCCCCGGTCCGAGGAGGGCATGTGAGGGAGGCTCTCGGCCGGTGAGGGGAGGTGGGTTGGTCCACCAGATACCAGGGGGAGAAGACGTGTAGAGCTACTCACTCGTCTGGGTGTGTGTCCTCGGTCATCTTCCCTTCTCCCCTACGAACAGATCCCCAGGCTCATCCATAGTGCCATGTCTTCATGCCCTTGTCCTTGAGCAGCACAGTAGTTACACGCCGTGTTAACCGAGTTCCCCCTGGCTGTAGTGTGTCTGGTGTTGTCGTCCTTATCTCCCCGACGCTTCACCGCTCCTTCCTCCCCGCGGTGATCGAAGCGGCTGCGGCGGGATGATCCCCGTGAAACGCGTCGGATGCTTTGCCCCCGGGGTTCTGCGTCGATGGCGGTGATTTGAAACTGTTCGGTGAGGTCGGTGAGGATGGCCCCGTACGAGCCCCATCTCCCGCTACTCCATGTTGGATCTGCAGGCAGAAAACGACCCTGGAGGTGGACTGGGCGGGGGGGGGGGGGGGGGTTAGCGGAAGTGATGACGTCAAAGCAAAGGTCTTCAGCACGTATGTGATAGATGCTGTGAGCCAACTCTGAATAAGAGGCGATGGTATGGCTAATACTGTTAATAACGAACTATATAAGCCAGGAGGATGATCTTGGTTATCCATCATACCACCGTAGAATAAGACCTCTGATAGGACCTGGACTGTCGGATCCACGACTGGTTTCTCACATGATACAGCTCCGATTTCTGCATGTAGGCCTAGACTATGTTATATGTATTGTATTATATTATATTATGGTATTTTATATTAGATTAGATATTTTACATTAAACTGAAACACTGACCCTATAATTGGTATATTAAGACAGGTTAAATAAGATAGAACATATCTAATCTAAAGTAGGCTACAACCCCGTCCAGATGATGTCCAGATCATCATATGACGACATCTAGCGGTCAGTCCCTGCTGCCACAGCATTTGTATAGGCTACTAAATTAACTGTGATGTGCCGTAGTGCTATCCAATGATCACTGACTGCTCATTTTAGACATTTTTAACAGGTTTACAAAAATGAGCATCACGAAGCACGTCCCTATTTATCAATGATATTCAACACGTACCCTTTACCAACGCTAGATGGCGCCAGCTACTCACCTCATCGCCATAGCGTCAGTGGACGACGCTGCATCTCCAAATCAATAAACAAACATCCACAATCCAAGACCATCGTAACCAAAAGTTTAAACAAATTACTTTCGGTAGTTGTGTGTGTATGCGTTTTTTGTTTGTGAGCGATCGGGGCCGTTTCAAGGGATTCGGGGGCCCCAAGCGCATTAAATAAAATTGGGGGGAGGAAGGCCTATGCCGATCGGAGATCAGTTTGTCGTTTTTTCATAACCGGTTTTGGTCTTGGGGCCCCAAGCCAGCTCAGGGCCCCTGCGAGAAGGCAAGCAGGTATGCTTGCCTTCTCGCGACGGGCCTGTGAGCGATTGTGTAGGTGTTTGTTTGTGTGCGTTTGTTTGTGTGTGTGTGTGTGTGTGTGTGTGTGTGTGTGTGTGTGTGTGTGTGTGTGTGTGTGTGTGTGTGTGTGTGTGTGTGTGTGTGTGTGTGTGTGTGTGTGTGTGTGTGTGCGTGTACGTGTGCGCGCGCGTGCGTGCGTGCGTGTGAGTGTGTGTGTGTGTGTGTGTGTGTGTGTGTGTGTGTGTGTGTGTGTGTGTGTGTGTGTCTATGTTTACATTTAGATTCAGGGCATTTAGCAGACGCTTTTATCCAAAGCAACTTACAATAAGTACGTTTGTCAGAAGACAGAAATAACATATTGCTGCCGGTACAGTGAGGATGTTCATAGAACCAAGTGCCAAGCACGAACAATCACTAGGTTAACAAATTCCCCGTATACAACAAAGATAGCTAGGATAATATGCTATAGGCCTACATGTTGTTACATGTTTAATAGCCAGGACGTAATAATAATAAGAGTGTGTTTTATAAGTCTCATGTTGTTACATGTTTAATAGCCAGGACGTAATAATAGTAAGAGTGTGTTTTATAATTGTCGCTATAAATCATTTTGTTGAATAATCAAATTCTTTGAAAATGCAGGCGTTTACTGGTGCTCCTTCTCATGTTTTGGTTTGAATTATTATTAATTATGTTAATATTTTACCATCTATTCGACAACATCGTATGTTTAAGTGGGTGAATAAGGCGTGAATCTAATGTTCAGTGGGGCCATGAGTATAATATGGGCCGAATACGATCCAATAACATCAGATAGGAGGAGAGATGATAGATGATTCCCGATAGATGATGGATGATAAATGATATAGGCCTACCGGTATATAAAAATAGGCCTAGATGATAAATGATTAATGATATAAACTAGATGATTGATGATCGATTACAGATGATCGATGATAGATGACAGATGATAAACGACAGATGATAGATGATCGATGCGCGATGATAAATGATTGATGATAGATGATAGATAAAAGATGGTGGAGGATAGATGATACAAGACCTCCGGTAAGGACCCCCTCACCGGTCTCCGTCCCAGCCTCAGTGGATCGAGCCGCCCCAGACCCTCTCACTCCTGGAGCGGTTTGCCAGGACCCGGCCTGCTGCTTCCGGTCCACTGGGCTCACGTTCAGGGGCCAGGGCCCAGGGGCCACCCGGGCAAACAGCCGACCGCCCAAAGGCTCGTGCGCCTCGTGAACCCGTTCGGGAGGATCCCCGACGCGGCTCCTTTAAGAGGAACTAAGTCAGGAAATATCTCTCCTCCTCTCAGATCTCACTCGCGGGGTCTCGCATCAAAGCAGGTCTGCGGTGAGTTGGGTGATCGACGGGGACGATGGGGACCTGGTTTTCAACGCTTGGCGCGCATATCTAAGGGCTTTGCAGTGCGGCGCGCGCAGGGGGAATCCTCCTTAATGAAGTCCCGCGTGACGCGCTGTGTGTTGATTGACGAGCGGAGCGGCGGACCGGGGGCCACACACATCTCTCCGGGGTTCTGGAGGGGCACGCTGTGGACAGACTGAACTGTCGCCCGCGGTCGCTTTGTATCGGAGCAGGCGAGGAGCCATCGCTGTTTACTGCTCACTGCCTGGAGCTTTGCTGTCCCTGGGTCGGACTTATGCTCTACGGTGGGGAGCTTGTGGATCTCCTCACGCATATCGGATCGCTCCTCTGACGTCCGGACTTGGATGTTTCTCTGAGCTCCAGCCCGGCCTTTAGGTGTGATCGGAGTCGGAGGGTATCGGCGCAGTGACGGCCGATGGCGCAACGGGTGCGTAGACTGAGCAACTTTACCGAAGCTTTACCGGAGGATTCCACGGGCGGAGGTCGAACCAAGATAGGAAACGTCTATGAGTCTTTAAGGATATAGGCTACTAAACGTGTAGGAGCCTCTAAGGATGTACTAAACGTGTAGGAGTCTTTAAGTACTAAACGTGTAGGAGTCATTAACGTGTTGTAGGAGTCTTAAAGGATGCACCAAGCGTGTAGGAGTCTTTAAGGATGAACTCAACGTGTAGGAGTATTTAGAGTCTTTAAGGATGCACCAAACGTGTAGGAGTCTTTAAGGATGCACTAAACGTGTATGGAGTCTCTAACGTGTTGTAGTAGTCTTTAACACTCTTTAAGGATGCACTAAACGTGTAGTCTTTAACGTGTTGTAGGAGTCTTTAACGTCTAGGGGTATGAAAGGGTGTCATCGGCTGCCTGCTCCTCTTCATTCAGGAAGCAAAAGTTCCTCGGCTTCTTGTGGGCTCCTGACTTTGTTAAGCAGTCAGTCAACACATGTTGAACCTCACAGCAAACTCAGAGGTTTGAAACACGACTATTATGAACACATGAATACCTTTAACATCAGAGTTGTTTTAAACAGCACTATTGGATATTAAAATCATAGGGAAAAAATAAATAAATAAAGAATAAGTTTTTCTTAGAGAAAGCCGGTTTAGGCGGACCTATTTGTAGGCTAATAGTCAAAGGGAGTGAAATATGAATTATTAAATATAATAGAAAGGCAATTGATGAAACGGTTTTCCAACTGTCGTTATTTGATCATATTTTAATGCTCTATATTTATATTATATTATAATGTATTTAAACTACCACACAGTAGTTATGATTATTTAAAACAACAACAGAAGCCCGAATCTCCATTTCAGTAATTAGACATAATATCTAAGTTATTAGGCTAGGTCTATGATGATACTTACAATTAGTTTCCCAGCTATTATTAGTTAAACAATTTAAACTGAACGTCTCCAAATGAAAGATAACAGGAGGCCTGAAAAACCAAACACTCATACAGGCATTTTAACAAGGGAAAATATAGCAAATTGGATTTTACTGTAGCGAGCTTCTTCTAAATGATCTCTTACTGTCTTCCTACACCACTTCGTTAACGCTTCGCCTCTGCGATTGTTGTAGAGAGTATCGATCTGGGTCATGAAGAGTTCTGCGTGGATCCTCTTGAATCAGAGCTTTCTGAAAAATAGAAAGTTTAATTAAAATGAAGGAAGGCTTATGCATTATTCTTCTTATTCTTCTTCTTATTATTCTTATTATTCTTCTTCTTTCATTATTATTATTATTATTATTCTTCTTCTTATTATTATTATTATTATTATTATTATTATTATTATTTTATTATTTTTCGGTAGTTGGGGCAGTTGGGGCTCCTAATAGTGTTGCGGGCCTCTCGCGTGCAGAGCGGCACGGCTTCACCCCCCTCGTGTTGATAAAGTGTGCAGAGGTCAGCTCGTGCACCGAGACGCTGTCCCAGCCTTACCGGTGCGTTGTGTGTCCCAGTACGAAGAGCTGCCCCACTACGGGATGGACGGGATTCCCCCCACCATGTACGGGGACCCGCACGCAGCCCGGGCCCTGCAGGCCGTGCACCTGGGCCACGGGCCCCAGTACCACCAGTACGCCGTCCCGCCCGGCGTGGGCTCCGGCGTCAACGACGCAGTAAACAGAGACAAAGACTCCATTTACGGGTACGTTGACTTTATTGCTGGCATAAAATGTGACGCCATTAGGAGCATTAACGAGCACTAATGACGTGGTGGGGAGGGCCACTTCAAGGACTTGTTTCTGGAGCCTTATATTCAGGCTAATATTATTGGTATTATTAGTATTATTATGATGTGTCTGATTTATTATTATCATTATTATTTTCATTATTATTATCATTACTATTAATATTATTAGTAGAAGTAGTATTATTATAATCATCATCATATATAATTTCTTCTTCTTCTTCTTCTTCTTCTTCTTATTATCATTATTATTATCATTATCATGCTTATCATCCGGCTGTGATTAGTCCTGTTATAGCCTGTTGATTTTATTGTTATTGACATGGCTGTTATCTTTTTCATTAGTTCTCTCAGACCTCAGAGTTTCAGTGTTTGGTAACTTCTAAACTCTATCGTTAGTGGTTCTTTCTGTTTCCTTGTCGCAGTGAGTGGTAGGCCGATTACAACCCGCAGAACCGGGTTAACAAGTGGTTGAAAACGCTTAAATATATTGTATATATTTATATATAAATAAAAATATATATTTATTTACATATATATAATTTATACATATATAGCCTATGTATGTGTCTTATTCTTTTATTCTTCTTTTTAATGGATTCTTGCACGCTCTACTGGCCTAAATGTTCTTTTTTTATGTCTGATTTCAACTATTCATTTTAGATTTTCTGAGTTACTTTAAATCACAGGCCTACAATTAACACTACAATTATTTTTGTGTAACTCCTGCCGTTGCGTTTCTTTTGGTTTTACAATTATTTTCAGGTAAAACGTCTGTACCACCATGTAACGATTAAACGGAGAAAACTTACAATTGTTGCGTGAAATTGTTATAAATCGTCTTTGAAGCTCCTCTGGCCGGTTTGAATTTGTTGATCCACACAGTCCACGCGTGTCAGCGTGTGAACTATCATTACGGCCGTGCAGCCGGTGGTTCTGCACGCTGCTGGCCTATTTGTTGCCCACCAAGTGCATTCACCCACTGCTTCCTCGTGAACACGTTAATGTTAACACGGGGACACGGACCGCGTCTCCTCCTGTAGGCACCCCCTATTCCCGCTGCTCGCGTTGATCTTCGAGAAATGCGAGCTGGCGACCTGCACGCCGAGGGAGAGCGGCGCGGCCGGCGGGGACGTCTGCTCCTCCGGCTCCTTCAACGAGGACATTGCGGTGTTTTCCAAACAGGTGGGAGGCCTACCGCTATATACAGGGCAAACAATAATAACATAGCAGTAAAATAAACGCCTAAAAATGGTCGTCCCCTCCCAGATGACACCTTCCAACTATTTTGACGACTTTATATTTTTTCTTTCTACAAATCAAATTATATTGCTCAGTGTGTGCGTCTGTTACAGTCCTACATAGTCTATTATAGTGTCCGATGTGTGTGTGTCTATTATAGTCTATTATTGACCTAGATGGTTTATTAAAGGCCTACATTAATAATTGTTGTATTTCATTTGAACAGATTCGATCAGAGAAGCCCTTGTTTTCTTCGAATCCAGAGTTGGACAATTTGGTGGGTCTCTCTCTCTCGCGCGTGCACACACACACACACACACACACACACACACACACACACACACACACACACACACACACACACACACACACACACACACACACACACACACACACACACACACACACACACACACACACACACACACACACACACACACACACACACACACACACACACACACACACACACACACACACACACACACACACTAAAGCGTCCCTGTCTTTTCATCAGATGATTCAGGCGATCCAAGTTTTGCGGTTCCACCTCCTGGAGCTGGAGAAGGTAGGATACGTTTCCCTGCCTCATGTTTCATCTGAAGCCCGATCGGCCCGGCGCGCTGTCCTCCTGTCGAAGCTTTGGTTTCACCGAAATAAACGTTGCGGTGAATTAAGCAGAACATGCGTTTGCGCCGTGGAGGCCTGATCCATTTAAAGTGAAGTTCATTTAGCGGTTTACATACACACACACACACACAACGCACACACACACACACACACACACACACACACACACACACACACACACACACACACACACACACACACACACACACACACACACACACACACACACACACACACACACCACACACACACACACACACACACACACACACACACACGTACGTTATATTCAGTCTGTTATCACTGTTGCTCTGCAGGTCCACGAACTCTGTGACAACTTCTGTCACCGCTACATTAGCTGTCTGAAGGGCAAGATGCCCATCGACCTGGTGATCGACGACCGGGACGGGAACAAGTCGGACAGCGAGGACTTCCCCCGGTCCTCCGGAGCCCTGGACCAGGTGTGTGTGCGTGCGTCCCTTGAACCGCAAGTTGCGCATATTGTCAGTGCCGCAAAGGAGCCACAGGTCCACCTACCAATAGTCTGACCCCCGCCCCCCCCACGTTCGCTATAATATGAAACATCCCGTCTGACCCGAAGGAGAGGCTAGCATTAGCATTAGCCTCGCAGCTCCGCTCGTTAGCGGATGGCCGTGCTGAGGATGAAGAGGCTTAGTGTCAAGTGGCCCTAAACGGTGCAGAGTAGGTTTTCGGTTTCAAGTAGGCCTGCTCATTTTGTGGCTTGTCAAAAGGTTTGATGAGTTGAACTTTTTCCCTCTTTCAAAGAGCTGTGACGTGGAGGCTCCAAACGTCACAGGAGGATTAACACGTCTCCGCAGGGCCAGCCCGGGGCCCCCAGGGGCCCCTGAACGGAACCCCGCACCTCCATGTTTAATCTGATGAAATGCACAACGAATGAGTCTTTAAGCCCCCTGGTGCAGTCACACATCAGGCCTGGAATAAAATCAAGTTTAGCAGAGATACATCTTCCCAATTTACATTTGCTATACACTCAGTGAGGCCTACCTGACTTATTTGGGCCATTTGTTGATGATCCATTGTTCATTTAGGCCTATCCTGCTAATGTAGGTTTTGTAGGGCTTGTAGCTCATTCAGCTTTGGATGTGTGTATAACATGAAGAGTAATGCTGGTGTTGATGTAAAGGAGCCGCTAGCGGGGGTAACGGGACACTGTTGGGGTTTTCAGCCCCTGAGCCCCACCCAGCGCCCCCTGATCCCCCCCAGTAGCCCCTGAGCCCCAAAAGCAGCCCGTTCTTCAGCAGCTGAACCCGGCGTTGCTTCCACTCTTCATTCCTCCCACAAGTGGAGGCGGTGGTTTAGGGGATAGAATGTAGGAACCGGGGCTGGTCTCTTTTGGAAACTCTAAAACCAATCTATAATATTAGTACTCTGTTAATATTAATACGCAATGAAGAATACCCCGGTCCCCTCTCTCTACTGAGGCTTAATAAATCTTAGCGGGGTTCATTTCTCTGGTTCTACGCTCAGCACGTCGTGGCCCTACGCCTTCTCCATTACATGCGTATTGCGACGTTTGTTGCGCACTACCTTTTCGTACTGGGTTCGTGTCTCACTGAGGAGGATCTGGAGCTCGTATCACAAATCAGCAGTTACAGTTCGTATCGCACTACTTGACGTTATACATCGAAAAATATGTATATATATATATATATATATACACTGTATATATATATATATATATGTATATATATGTATATATATATATATATATATATATATACACTGTATATATATATATTATACATATTGCAATTGTATTGCAGAAATATATATTTCAGTGTCAAGTTTAGATGTTTAAAGAATTTGAACATCTAAGCTGATATATTGCACTGATATACTTTGGTCCAGAAGTTAGACAATAATTTTTTACACCTCTGTCTTCATTTAAAATGTATTTTATGTGTGTGTGTGTGTGTGTTTGCATGTGTGTGCAAATGTGCGTGTTATGAATGTCTTGGCCCTTATGAAGTAGTAGACGGTTTAGGGCTATATTACCTCCAATAGTAATTTCACCAGCACATATAAAGTAATAATGTTTGAGCACAGCAAATGTTTGCTAACAACTTAATAACATTTCTTCAATAACATCAGAAGCAACATCTCTCTCTCTTTCTCGTTCGTTCCCCCCCCCTCCCAGATGTCTTGGAGCCGGGACCATGACGACACAGCCTCCGTCCGCTCAGCCGGAACCCCGGGGCCCTCCAGTGGGGGCCCCACCTCTCACAGTGGGGACAACAGCAGTGAGCAAGGTGAGATCCCCTCCACCACAGGAGGCCTCCACTCCTACAGGTCCCCCATGCACCGTCACACCAGGGGGTCTTTGAAGGTTCAACTCCATGGGCTCAGTATAGGGCCCATAACTCACTATTATTATTGATCGTCATGACACTCAGTCTTATAGTATAAGTGAGAGGAGACGGTGGGCTCTACATAGCATATTCAAATATTTATGGCTATTGTGTAACTCTTAATGATGAACGTGAAGATGTTTCCATACACATTCCCATCATCAGTGTTAACCAGCTAATTGGTAGATGGATGTGGGACTGGAGTTTGATGCGTTAATGTGTGGGGGAGACAGCGATCTTTCCCTGGTCTGTTGTGGAGCAGGAGGTTCCGAGCGGATCAAGTAGCTCGCCGGGCGGTGCAGCCAGATAGTTCCTCTCCGATGTCTACAGCCTATGGAGAGAGGAAATGTAGCATGCGACACACGCTGGGAGCCTAGAGAAACACTATTGGCCGTTTGTCAGTCCTCTCATGGACAGTGAAGCCAGGACTGGTTTGTGGTCCGTGTTTGGACCTTTCAAACAGAAGGCTGGATGCGTGTGGAATTGAACAGCCCAAGTCTCCTTAGTTTCCCTCCTCTAGTTTTGCAAGTCACGGGATGATGTTTAAATAGAGGCTAGACACAAGGTCTGAGTCCAAGCTGCCCTGATGTAACTCAGTCAGGGTTTCGAGGAATTCAACTTTTGGCTAAAATTATTATTATTATTATATTATTGTGCTAAAGAGTACAGAGAAAATGAGAAGGATGTGCATACCTCATACAGGGACATCTCCCACCAGCTGGTTGCATACGTGGGTGTTTTGTTGTTCTTAATTCTTTGGAGGCTTGTGATTGGTGGTTGGGACAGGGGTCTTCAGCAGGCCGTCTGCCATGCGCTCCTCTTGTGGAGACCAGGAAGGGTTCAGCAGAACGTCCACAGCTGGATTGCCCCCACTTCAGGGGATCTCCGGAGTCAGGAGACCGACAGCGTCTGACTGGGGCTATGATTGACCTCAGATGAGAACGTGTTCATTTTTGGGTGGGGAGGTTTTAGATGTACTTTATTATTTGCTAATCAAGTTAACTGGTCAAGTCTATTAACAATAATGTGCACTGTAATTAACACACACACACACACACACACACACACACAAGCACCACACACACACACACACACACACACCACGCGCACACACACACACACACACACACACACACACACACACACACACACACACACACACACACACAGCACACACACACACACACACACACACACAGAAGGCCTAGGGGAATCTAGATGTAGTTTCTATAGCTCTTCATGGTGTTTCCCACCAGCCCATGTCTCCAGAGCGGTGGATGAAGTCTGATAAGCTGAGTCATAGTCAGAGGTTCCCCTTATCCAGGCGGCGTTGATCTCTTGGCTCTCTGGGGTTCCTCTGCTGCCCTCCTTTTAGCCATGGAGTCACTGCAGCGCCGTGACCAAAACTCGGTCTCCCCCAAAAGACGGACCCATCCCGCAGCCATCTGGCCCCCCTCAGCCCCGCCCTGCCAGCAGGAACGGCAACAGGGTCTCTCTCTGGCCTCTCTCCCGCTCCCATGTAGGCTATCTGTAATATCTGTCACCGCAAGGCACTTTGCACCCACCTCGACCCCCTCCCCAACCTTCCAGACACACACACACACACAACACACACACACACACGACATCACTGCAGCACACGCACGCACACACCACACCCTATCACTGGTCCTCCAGAGCCATCCGCACACACCACACACAGACACCACACACAGCACACACACAGCACAGCACACCGACAGTCACAAGCCATTAGCGGCCAAAGTCCACGCTAGCACCATCCTCTCATGCACAAGGGAGCGGGACTGCCAACGTCGTGTAGATGTGTGTTGCGCGTGGGGGTTGTGTGGGAATGGGTGGTAACTGTGTGCGTGTGAGTGGGAGTGGGATGGAGAGAATTGTGTGAGCGCTGAGGGATTGAAGCAGCGGAGAGCAACAGAAAGTATGGGAAAAAGGGAACAACACAATAAAGGAAGGAGATGAAAGAAAACAGGACAAACCAGAGAAAGGAAGAGAGGGAAGAATAAAGGGGCGGCCATGGGGGAGGTAGGGGAATGTGTTGGGGGGTAGGGGAGGTAGGGGGGGATAAGCCTGGGGACTGTGGATTGGCCACTGACATAAGGCTGAGAGCTTGTTATGGAGTCAAGATCATTTTATGATTATTTCCACCCTCTTTGGGCTTTTGCCATGCAGGACCCCCCCGCCCCTCCCTTCCCTTTCACACCACACACACACACACACAACAACACATGACACCACACACAACACACACACACACACACACACACGCACAC
>OLKM01001324.1:58041-64228 GCA_900291075.1 Melanogrammus aeglefinus | reverse complement strand
GTGTTAACCAGCTAATTTGTAGATGGATGTTCGGGAGTTGGATGTTATCCTTAAGTGTGGGAGAGAATCTCTTCCCTGGTCTGTTGTGTGGAGCAATGTCCAAGCTCAAGGTAGCTCGCCGGCCGTGCAGCCAGATGTTCTCTCCGATGTCTCCAGCTATATGGAGAGAGGAAATGTAGCATGCGACACACGCGGAGCCGTAGAGAACACTATATGCCGTTTGTCATCCTCTCATGACAGTAGAAGCCAGGACTGGTTTGTGGTTCCGTGTTGTGGACCTTTCAAACAGAAGGCGGATGCGTGTGGATTGAACACCCAGTCTCTCTTAGTTTCCCTCTCTAGTTTTCAATCACGGAAGATGTTAAATAGAGGCTAGACACAAGTCTGAGTCCAAGCTCCTGATGTAACTCAGTCAGGGTTTCGAGCGAATTCAACTTTTGAAAATAAATTATTATTATATATATTTAGTTGTGCTAAAGATACAGAGAAAATTTAGCAAGGATGTGCATACCTCATACAGGACATTCACCCACTAGCTCATGCATAGGTGTTTTTGTGTTCTTAATTCTTTGAGGCTTGGTGATTGGTGGTGGAACAGGTTTTCAGTCAGGCTCTGCCTGGGCTCCTCTTGTGGAGACCAGGAAGGGTTCAGCAGAACGTCCACAGCTGATACCCCCACTTCAGGGATCTCGGAGTAGGAGACCACGGTCTACTGGGCTATGATTGACCTCAGATGAGAACGTGTTCATTTTTGGGTGGGGAGGTTTTAGATGTACTTTATTATTTGCTAATCAAGTTAACTGGTCAAGTCTATTAACAATAATGTGCATGTTAATAAACAACAACACACACACACACACACACACACCACACACACCACACACACACCACACACACACACACACACACACGTGCACAACAACACACACACACACACACACACACACACACACACACACACACACACACACACACACACACACAAACACACACACCAACCACACACACACACCACCACACACACACACACACAGAAGGCCTAGGGGGAATCTAGATGTAGTTTCTATAGCTCTTCATGGTGTTTCCCACCAGCCCATGTCTCCAGAGCGGTGGATGAAGTCTGATAAGCTGAGTCATAGTCAGAGGTTCCCCTTATCCAGGCGGCGTTGATCTCTTGGCTCTCTGGGGTTCCTCTGCTGCCCTCCTTTTAGCCATGGAGTCACTGCAGCGCCGTGACCAAAGCTCGGTCTCCCCCAAAAGACGGACCCATCCCGCAGCCATCTGGCCCCCCTCAGCCCCGCCCTGCCAGCAGGAACGGCAACAGGGTCTCTCTCTGGCCTCTCTCCCGCTCCCATGTAGGCTATCTGTAATATCTGTCACCGCAAGGCACTTTGCACCCACCTTGACCCCCTCCCCAACCTTCCAGACACTCACACGCATACACACAAACACACACACACGCACACACATGCACAAACGCACGCATGCACACACATACACACACACACACACACACACACACACACACACACACACACACACACACACACACACACACACACACACACACACACACACACACACACACACACACACACACACACCCTCTCCCCTGGTCCTCAGGGCCAGTGGGCTGGGCTGTCACAAGCCATTAGCGGGCCAAAGTCCCTTCGCTAGCACCATCCTTTTCATGCACACAGGGAGCGAGACGCCAACGTGTGTGAGAGTGTGTGCGTGTGGGGTTGTGTGGGTGGGTGTAACTGTGTGTGTGTGAGTGGGAGTGGGATGGAGAGAATTGTGTGAGCGTGAGGATTGAGCAGCGGAGAGCGACAGACAGTATGGAAAAAGGGACAACACAATAAAGGAAAGGAGATGAAAGAAAACAGGACAAACCAGAGAGAAAGGAAGAGAGGAAGAAAAGGGGCGCATGGGGGAGGTAGGGGGGATGTGTTTGGGGGGTAGGAGAAGGTAGGGGGTGGATAAGCCTGGGGAGCTGTGGATTGGCCCTAATAAGGCTGAGAGCTTGTTTATGGAGTCAAGCATCATTTTTATGATTATTTCCACCTCTTTGGGCTTTGCCATGCAGGGACCCCCCCGCCCTCCCCTCCCCCTTCCCTCCTTCACACACACACACACACACACACACACACACACACACACACACACACACACACACACACACACACACACACACACACCACACACACACACACCACACACACACGCACACACACACGACGCCGTGGTGTGGGAGTGTAAGCTGCTCCAGGGTCCTCGCAGCGGGCCCCTGTCAGGACCCCTGGGGTCTGCACGGGGCCATTCCCTGGGCCCTGTCCTCTTCACCCCTGCCACAACGCTGTTAAAAAACACCAAGGAGAAAATGAGTCTTGTTAAATAAACAGGCTGCAGTAAAATGTGGTTTTCCAACATTAAGCAAAGCACAGACGACGGTGGTGGAGTCATCCAGTAGGTTATGGGAGAAGGAGGACTTCTTTAAAGCTACGGAGCCAGCTAAGGCTCAAGCCAGACTAATTGCCTCCTTACTGCAAATTTTCTTTAAGATAGTTTTAAGTCATGTTCTCCGCTGAAAAACATTCAAAATTTAAATTCAAAATAACCTTTCCTCCTGCACAAAACAGTACTATCAAAGCTCTCCGACCAATGTATTTATTTCCTGCGTTACATGAATACATTTCCTAGCCACCACTCCGATTCTGACCTCTAGATTTGAATCTCTAGCTCCATCCTGCCATTTGTTATTTCAAATGTTCTGGTGGTTGAATTCCCTGCCCTGGTGGGACCCCCTACAGCTCTCCGCCTCACCAGAGCATAGGACACGGCATGCCTGGATCCACTGTCTGCCAGCACATGGCAGAGATTCCCCTGCAGGCAGCCTTTAAAGCGTCCTTGATCGGGATTCACAGCCTACTTCTGTCTCTCTGTCAGGCGACGGTCTGGACAACGGTGCTGCATCGCCCAGCGGGGGGGATGACGACGAGCTGGACCGCGACAAGAGGAACAACAAGAAGAGAGGGATCTTCCCAAAGGTGGCCACCAATGTGATGCGCGCCTGGCTCTTCCAGCATCTGACCGTGAGTACATTCCCCACCGCTCCACCCATACTGGCCACCAATAGTGGCCATACATGCTGGCCGGCGTCATTTCAATATGTTGCCACCATTGCAGAATGGTGTTTGGCAGAGTTGGGAGGCGCCCCCAGTGAGTTTAAGGGTTTGGTCTGGCCAGCGTTTCCCGCCAGCTGCTCTGAGCATGAGCCGTTGCGTCAGGACCAAGAGGAGACACAGAGGGCCAGGCGATCTGTGGTTCTTCATTGCTCTGTCAAACAATCACAAGTGGATGTTCCCACATTTCATGTCCGGTCATTTAACGGCCAACTGGAGAACTACCAGGCGCTCACCTGAAGTTCCAACGACCAGTCGCCCTCAGACTGCTGTCTCTTTAAATGGTCCTTGTATTTAAAACGTCTGCTTGTACGGCTCGATGTGTCCCTCTACTTCCCTCCCAACCTCACCTCTTCATGAACGCAGACGGAAACTAGAAGATATGAAGTGAACCGGAGGTGCTGGTCTGTGGAGGGACACAAGATCAGTGTTATATGGGGCGGGGTTAAATAACAACACTATTTTCCACTAACGTACTGTGGGGTTTAAGTCAGGGCCTTCAGAAACGAACTCCACCAATGGCCAACCCCCAAACACTCACAAATTTCATATTAGGTGCCGATCAAACCAACGCAGGCACAATATGCGCTACTGCATAACATCCACAACAGTTGATCTTTAGCAACAACAACAGAGCACACACACGCACACCACTTTGCATTACCACAGAGCTAGAGTAATGCAGCATCACCATCCGATTTTTCCTTATGTCACTCCGCAACCAGATTGCACATCAGACACATGACAAAAAGACAAGTGTTCACAGTTATTGGTGTTATGATCACCGGATGCTTTCGCAACTTCAACGCATTCAATTAATTAGCCTATAGCGACAATATTACAAGTGCACTGCCAGTTCATTAACAAAAATGAAACATACAAGTAGGCCTTTATGCCACATATTTTTCAACAGCTATTCCAGCCAGAATATCAAGCCCACAGGAGTAGTAGTGGACGGGTTCATTTAATATGCTTATTAAGCGGCATCCACACACAACACTACCGTTAAGCCTACTGCCCAAATTCCAGCAATATATTTGTGTTTCAAACCATTACAATAAATGCATTATAAACTAAAGTACCACAACAAGGTTATCGCTCCTACACAGTGCAAAGTAAAACTCAACCATCACTTGTAGACCCCTGGACACACCAAAGGTCTATAAATGCACCACGATGTGAGGTGACGCTCAGAGGCCTGATGTTTTAAAGCTGCCTTGGTGAAGCTGTTAAGACTGTTAAATCCGGCGCTGTTCCATGTCCCCTCACTGATGTTGAATAGCAAACACGGCCAGCAAAATAGCTTGTTCTGAATGGTGCTAGCCGTTAGCCAGTCATGGTGGCTGTAGTTGCACTCTGTAAAATGCCGCACAAAACCTTTACCGGCCTGGGTCAGCCCATCCAGCTTCGGTGTAGTTCTTCCTCTTGAAATTAAATCTGTCCTCTCTCCAAACGATCGCCTTGAAAAAGGCAAACGAAGGAGATCAGAAACAGGATCGCTAGGTGCTGTGAAGGCGGTGGCCATAGTAGTTCACTATCAACTCTCTCACTAACCGCCAACGATTTACAAAATTTGCTGGGGCCAGCGCCGGAATATTGCTGGGCCCTGGGGGCATTCTATTACTACACATCAACATTTGATTGGCTGAATAAACACGTCAGTCAAATTGATTATCCAATGGGAGGTGGCAGCTTCAGCGAAAGGCTAGCAATACCTTTAGTGCCTGCCCCGCTGGTCCATGTAGCTGTGATGCGTTTTTCAGCTGAGCTCAGCCTTGAATTAATATGCGTTCAGACACAAATTAATGTCATTTTGAAAATAATAATTATATATATATAATTTAGATTTTAACAGGGCCGGCAGAGAAGGCCCTGCTGGCCCTGACGGCCCACCACTGCTAATTTCAGTGTATGATATGGGTTACTGCCACTTGGGGGGTCAATTCGATAAGAGGGCCTCTTTTCGCCTGCAATATGCAACTACAACTATTAATCTATAGATTAGTTCATTAGTTGACATACAAACATGTGTCCTTTATACGAAAACTACATATACATAGAGGAATAAAAATAGAATTCAAGTTTATTTGAGGGATTAGCTGCTTGTCAGATGAGTCCAGAGGAGCGTCCCTCATTGGCCATCGTCTCCTCGAAGCGCGACACAACCCCCGCGGGCCGGTCTAGTTGGGCGAACGTTTACACATCCCCACCTTTCAGAACCGGTGGGCGACAGACAGCGAGGCGGAGGTCCCGAAGGGGCATCTGGTTGTGTGCGCTGCAGGGCTGCTGGTCACCATGATGGACAGTCAACCAACACACATTCTTTTGCTTGATCAATTAATCAGTGTAGTCTATAATATGATCATAAATGATAGCCATGCCATCCTAAATTCAAGGTGTACAGGAGTACAAGGTGATGTCTTAGATTTGGTGTCTTCGCCAAGGAAACTTTCAAATTTGAATTTCTTAAGCATCAAGCTGCAGACGATTACTTGATTATCAGAAAAATTGATTCTGTACCTTATCTGAGGATCAACTGATAGATTCATGGACATACACGGTGCAGCCCCTAGTGGCGTTCCTCCACTACCAGGTCAGGACTGGAGGCAGCTGAGGCAGTGGCTGCTGTCCCAGGAGGGCTGAGGCAGGGGGCTGAGGCATTGGTCTGAGGCACTGGCTGCTGTCCCAGGAGGTCTGAGGCAGGGGGCTGAAAAAGTGGGCTGCTGTCCCAGGGGGTCTTGCTGTCCCAAGGGGGCTGCTGTCCCAGTGGGGCTGAGCAGACGTTGGACGGGGGAGGTTGCGAAGGTGTTCCATGGAGTTCTTCTCAAAGGACTTGTACACAGAAGAAACACACTCTCCCCACCACCTCCTCTTCATCCTGGGTTTTATTTGAGGGTTTGTCAGGTGATGGTCACGAGAGAGAGGGAAAAATAAATCAACAAGAAGCCGTAATCTGCATGAATTAGTGTCTAATTAGCAGCCCTCCAGCGGGCAGATGTTGTGGT
>OLKM01001324.1:18041-55541 GCA_900291075.1 Melanogrammus aeglefinus | reverse complement strand
GGGGCTGAGGGCCGTCTAGAGAGCAGTTGTTGTGGAGTGAGGTGCACCCTTTGTGTCTGCTGTCTTGCTGTGCGGGTTTCCATCCCTGTCAAGGAAGTGTCTAACATGAACCTAGAAAGACTGAGTGCCCAGTAGCTGCCTCAGAGCGGTCAGAATCTGTCCTCCTGAAGGCCTCCTTATCCTGGTCCCCCGGGCTCCACAGCCCCATTGCATGCTGGGGTGTCTCTGCTGTCTCAGATGGGTGGTGAACATACCGTGTGTGTGTTCATGCTGCGGTACCCACCGACCACCGTCTACAATTTCGGTCATTTCACGCACGCACGCACGCACGCACGCACGCACGCACACACACACACACACACACACACACACACACACACACACACACACACACACACACACACACACACACACACACACACACACACACACACACACACACACACACCATCACACACATACTCACATACACACACACATACACACACACATACTCTACACACACACACACACACTCATCAACATACACACACCATACTCACACACACACACACACACACACACACACACACACACACACACACACACACACACACACACACACACACACACACACACACACACACACACACACACACACACACACACACACACACACACACACACACACACACACACACACACACACACACACACACACAGACAAAATTACCTCCCCATGGTTTGATACATACATTCCCTTTAAAGCACACACCTACATGGGGCCCCTGCGCCTCAACAGCGTGCTATGATGATTGTGTGTGTTTTGGGGCTTGCTGTCTTAACTCTGGTAAAGGTAGAGAAGAGCTTCGGTGAGAGAGCAAGGTGTGGGTTATTGTACACGTGCCTATGTGTGTGTGCGTAATTGCAGAAGTGCCCGTGTGTACTCGTACACATGTGTGTGTTTGTGTGTGTAGCGGAGGGGGCATGAGCGGCTGGGTGGCTGCTAGCCAGAGGAGGGTTAAGAGCCAAGGCTAGCCGAGGGCCCATGCTGGCCCCTGAACACAGCACCCTACACACAGCCCTGGGAGGCCTGTGCAAATCTGCACCACAGTGGGGAAATTTGCGCGTGTTTGTATGTTTCCGTGTGTATGTCTGTGTGTGTGTGTGGTTTGTGTGGTTTTGTGTGGTTGTTTGTGTTTGCCTGTGTCAGCGGGTGTGTGTGTGTGGTGTAGATGTGCTGCATGTATTTGCCTGCCTTGGCAATTCTTTATGTTTGAGAATGAGCGCAGCGAGGCATGCAGCACACTGTATCGCCAGGGTGTGTGGGTGTGTGGGTGTGTGGGTGTGTGTGTGTGTGTGTGTGTGTGTGTTGTGTGTGTGTGTGTGTGTGTGTGTGTGTGTGTGTGTGTGTGTGTGTGTGTGTGTGTGTGGGGGGGGGGGTTGTGTGTATGTGTGTGTGGTTGTGTGTGTGCGTGGACTGGGGCCCTGGGAGCTGGATTCCATACGTTGCGGCTCCTGCAGGAACACGCAGGACTGGCCTCTGTGTGCTGACCCTCCCTGCTCATGGGTCCAGGTAGGGAGTGAAGCTCTCTGGATGTGTCCCGGCCTGTACTTCCCCGCCCGACCCTGGCCCCGCCTGGCCCGCGGGCCCCAAGCAGGAAGCGCTCCATTGGCTGGTTGTCTCTCAACAGGCAATGCTCGCGGCAAAGAACATTCCACCTGGAGGGAACGTGAGAAGAGAAGCGATCCAGCTCCTCTAGGGGAGGCCTCCTGGGCTAGAGTCGGTTCACCACTAGCCTTTGAACAGACATGGGTACAATGAGAAGGTCAAAGGGCCCCCACTCAGACCTGACCTCAGGGCCCCGCTTACAGCAGACCAGGGAGAGACCTCTTCCATGCTCTGCTCCGTCCCGATGAAGGGTGGAGCATCCAGCTGCAGCCGCTCATCCAGCTCCAGAGTGGAGACACGGCTGCCCGCTGCACCCTGGGGGCCGCTGACTGGAGAGACTCTGTCCAGACGGACTCTCTGGTCCAGGGCTCCTCTCTCTCAAACCGCCGTCCGTCCTGTCAGACTCACAACCCTTTTAAACCTGAGGGAGCCTTGGGGATTTTTGGGGGTTTGGAGGGGGATCACCTTTCCACCAGCCCCACTTCCTTTTAGACACTGACTTCAGGCCAGCTCACTGCTGGCGCTTCTTTTCTTTACCCCTCTCTTTTACTTTTCCTGATGCCAGTGGTTGCCACAACATACTTGTGTTCACCACCCCCCCCCCAGAGAGACCGTGTGCACCCAGGTGGAGTGAGATGCTGGATCTCCTCCACCCAACCCCACCCTTTGGCCCCACCCTGTGGCCCCCAGGGCTTGGCTGGGTGCATGTCCCAGCATGTTTAAAAGCAAAGCAAGAGAGACTTTCATGAGGCAGGATGATAACATGCTCTCCAACTAATAATGCAAGCCCCCCCCCCCCCCCCTCCCTCCCTCCCTCGCCAACGGGAACATTAGACTCACATGACATCATCTACATTCCAACTTTCTTTACATGAACATTTGTCTTGGGCAACAACACGCAGTGAGTCCTCAGAGGAAACATCCCAGTACTTCAGTTTGTTGAGGGAGAGTGGGACGTGCGATGATTCATGAGCTCAACCATTAGATGGTTAGATGGTCGCGCTAAGTCTTGGCAGCTTGTTCGCCATGTTTGCTCCTGGTGCCGTTGGAGCAACGTCCAGCCTCCAGCTCCTCATCAGACACTGTGCTGTGTGAACAAAGCCCTCAGTAAGAGGAGCAGAGGAGGAGCCGTGACTGAGGCTGTGAATCCGACGCAGCCACATTGTGATTAACACTCTGTGGCAAATCAAAAGGACTTTGGGAAAATGACCCACCAGCAGATCACATGGATAACAACAGACAAGCAAATGGGACGGCAACACCGGATAGCGTTGTGTGTACGTGTGTCTTTGTGCGCGTGTACATGTGCATGTGTTTTTTGTGTGTGTGTGTGTTTGCCTTTGTTTGTGTGTGTGTATGCCTGTGACTGTGTTTGTGTATGTCTTTGTCCGTGAGTGTGTGTGTGTGTGAGTCTGTGTCCCTGTTGATGTGCGTGTGCATATGAATGCGCATGTGTTTTTTGTGTATTTGTGTGTGTATTTGCGTGTGTTTTTGTGCGTGAGTCTGTGTCTTGGTGTATGTGTGTTGTGTCTGTTTGTGTGTGTGAGTCTGTGTCTCAGTGTATTTGAGTGTGTGCGTGTGTGTGTGTGTGTGTGTGTGTGTTTGTGCGCTTGAGTCTGTGTCTTTGTATATGTGTGTGTGTGTGTGTGCGTGTGTGGGTGTGTGTGAGTTTGTGTCATTGTGTGTGTACGTGGATGTGTGTGTGTGTGTGTTCGGGTTGGGGGTGGCGGGAGAATAAAAGACTTAGTTTCCACTGAAGAAATGGATGTGGTGTAGCTGGAGTGATGGCAGTGTGGACGTAATCCGAGAGCCCTTTGAGAAGACAGCGCTGTAAGAGGAGGAGAGAGCTTCTCAGCGCCAGAGTTGTGGTGGTTTGAGAACAGTCAAGTCGTTTTTGTATCCTGTGTAATTGTTTCACAGTCTTTTTAAAGGACAGTAGGGGCTGTGCATGTTTTATGTGTAACAGCTGGTTGCCATACACACAAAGCCATTCAGAGCCAACACAAACAAAGGAAAACTATAGTTGAAGCACTCGGCGCGATAAACACAGGAATCAAATGAATACAATGTCAACACAAGCATCATGAGCAGGGAAACAAGAAGGGCTGCACCAATCAAACGGGAGCGCCTCTCAAAACATTTAGTGCAGCAATGAGCGTGCCATTGAGTTTAGCGGCGTGGAAAGGCCCACGGTGTGTTTATTTCTCCTGGGTTGAGCTGGTTCAACAGCAGCACACTGAGGCCCCTCCAAACCCCACCACGTCATGTTGAGGAGGTGGAGGAGGTGGAGGTGGAGGTCAGTGTGGAAGGAAATCCAATGAAGTCCAATACTTTTTGACTTTTTTAGGTGCGGGCAGAGGGGTGTTTTAAATGTACAATCTCCCAAGTATTTCAAATAATTTTAGCTCATTCAAGTTTCTGGTGTGTTCTTGCTTGAACTGTAAATGGATATTTACATTGTGTAATATTAACACAATTCAGAACAATGGCTATTTCGCTCAAAATGTATTTATGTTATTCAAAATAGAGCACAGCATACCCAGGCATGCTCTGCATACAAACATCATAAATACTATGTGAAGATGCTCCCACCACATACTTGTTCGTGTTTGGAGACAGGGATGGGGAAACAGCAGATTACAGAAACGCATGGATGGATAAAGTCTTGCTGGTCCTTTTCTCTTCAGGGAGAGAGACATAGATGCCTCAGGGAGCCGCACAGCCCCAGGCCAGGTCCTTATCCCCCACTGTTAGGGAAACAAGCCGTCTTAGGGCTCATCAGGAGCGTAGCGTAGCATTACCCCCCCCCCCCCCCCCCGCCCCCTCCAGCCTCCCTAATTAATGGAGCTGTTTCTCCACTTCACTAAACTCCTTAATTGGCTCAGCATTTCTTAACCATTAATTATGCTCCATTTCATTCTCCCCTAATGAGTCCTGGCCACGCCTCTGTTTTCACCACTGATTAGCAACCGCTCTTTGACTAGCACCCACTGACGCTAACAATGACAACAACAATGTCACAAAGTTATGCTGGGTCTTGTTGTTCTTGCTCGCTACCATTGCTTGTTTTGAAATGATTGCTGCTCTCATTTAATCTCTCTCTCTCTCTCTCTCTCTCTCTCTCTCTCTCTCTCTCTCCTGCTTTCTCTCCCTCTCTCCCTCTCCCTCCCTCCCACCCCACCCCTCTCTGTATCTCAGCACCCTTATCCGTCGGAGGAGCAGAAGAAGCAGCTCGCACAAGACACAGGCCTGACCATCTTGCAAGTCAACAACTGGTGAGTGAGGGCCCCTCTCCTGGCGGGCTGTCCTAGGACCAGAGCCACGGCCTCCGGGCCCAGAGCCAAGCCCCCCGGGACCCCAGGCTCCCTTTGGCTAATGATTTGGTAGATTATACCTTAGGGGCCCTTTAATATTTCCCTGCCCCGCTGTTTGCGGGCGGATCAGGTCATTAGAGGGTGTTTGTTTGGGCCGGGCGCGCGGGGGGGGGGGGGGGTTCTGTTGTTTACTGATCATATGAGCAGAGCCAGTGGGGAACCAAACTCAACAGGTTGGTCAGTGTGCACCCAAAACGCTGACTTTGACAGTAAGCTGGCCGAAATACATAGCAGTGAGGGAGAATTATTCAAACCATAATGTCCACCATGGCCATTCTCCTAAAATCAAAGTAAATCTAATGAATGGAATATTTACGTTAACTAGATCACGGCCTTGATTTCAAATTATACTTTCAGCTCCTGGTGACATCCCTGAATCAAAGCACATATAGGCCTATATATATATATATATATAATATATATATATATATATATACTACTATAATATCATGTATATTTAGCTTCCCCTTTCCTTGACTCCTAACATTCCTGATGGAAAAATAATAAAATAAAGGTTGGCTGTCCATGCTCAGCACTAGCTGTTGTGAGACCCACACAAACACACACACACACACACACACACACACACACACACACACACACAGACACACACAGCACACACACGCACACACACACACACACACACACACACACACACACACACACACACACACACACACACACACACACACACACACACACACACACACACACACACACAGACAGGTGCCAGAGTGCATGTTGTGCGAGTGGGGCTGTAGCATGCTCAGCTGCATGCTTCTCCTCCCTCAAGGACTCACACTCATGCCTGGCTCAATGCCGGGGCGTGCTAGCACTCGGCTACGCACACACCGCACAGCTAGCTCTGGTGTCACACACACACACAACACACACACACACCCACACACACACACACACACACACACACACACACAGACAGGTGCCAGAGTGCATGTTGTGCGAGTGGGGCTGTAGCATGCTCAGCTGCATGCTTCTCCTCCCTCAAGGACTCACACTCATGCCTGGCTCAATGCCGGGGCGTGCTAGCACTCGGCTAGCGCTCTGCTAGCTCTGGTGTACCATGAAGAGAGAGAGGGCGATGATAGGCAGACAAGAGGACGTGTTTTTATCACAAGGATCAGTAGCATGGCAATATTACATTGATAATATATACATACAGTATATATATATATATACATATATATATAAACATATACTATATATATATATAATATATATACATATTACATATATATATATATATATATATATTATAACTATATATATATATATATACATTATATATACAATATACACTACATATATACATCATATATATATATATTATATATATATACTAATATATATATATATATATATATATATATATACATAATAGTATAATATTCATCATATATATTCCTCATATATATCGACTGGCTACTGACCTTGAACTGGAGAATAACATGCAAAGTCCAGTTCATTCCTCAACTCTGCTGGCTTCTGAGGACATTAATACCCCCCACACAAATACTTTAAACTGTTGCCGTGGGAAACTCCTCCTTGAGGTTTTATATTATCTCCTTATATTCTGCTTAATGTGGGAGTGGAGAAGGGAGGCCAGGAACAGACCAACTCTGTGAGAGGAAACCATCTCAGGACATCGTGTCTCTGACATACTGGGGCTCATGTGGCAGCCATACACAGTATACAGTATATTTACACACAGAATACATACTTAATACTCATACATTTATTAAAGGGCCTTCTGAATCTGAACACTCAAGCTGAGATCACTTCAGTGGTCCCAGGTTGGGACCTGGGACGGGGAAGTCACCAGAGTAGTTCTTACTGGGACACGGTAGACACCAGTGTGGTTCTAACTGGGACGCGGTAGACACCAGTGTGGTTCTTACTGGGACGCGGTAGACACCAGTGTGGTTCTTACTGGGACGCGGTAGACACCAGAGTGGTTCTTAATGGGACGTGGTTGACAACAGAGTTCACGTGGGACCCAAAGGGAAACGCTTGAGTGAGAAAACTTCAGTGTGACAATATACACATGTCCTGGTGAACTTCTGCAGAAGGGCAGTAAAGTATATGCTATATCCTCTGACTGCCTCTCTCTCGCCCTGCCTCTCTTCGCCTCTCTCTCTCTCTCTCTCTCTCTCTCTCCCCCCTCCCCCCGTCTCTCTCTGGCTCGTTCTCATCCACGTCCTCTCACTCTCATCTACCCCATCTCTCTACCCTGCGCTCTTCTCTCTTCATCTCCTCTCTTCTCTCTTCTCTCTCTCTCCTCTCTCTCTCTCTCTCTCTCTCTCTCTCTCCCCTCACCACCGGCCATCTTGGTGTCGGCTAGTCGCTGAGAGCTGCCAGTGGCTCAGCTCATTTTTGCTGTGTGTCACGGCTCTTTGCATTTTTCAGTTTTCTGCGTGATGATATAGCTAAGTGTGTATAAGAATGTGTTGAGTGTATAATGGGAGGCAATTGAGTGTGTGTGTGTGTGTGTGTGTGTGTGTGTGTGTGTGTGGGGGGGGGGGGGGGGGGGGGGGGGGGGCGGCATCTGTGCGTGTGTGTGTTTGTGTGCGTGTGTGTGCATGTGTGAGTGTGTGTTCGTGTACATCTGTGTGTGTGTGTGTGTGTGTGTGTGTGTGTGTGTGTGTGTGTGTGTGTGTGCGTGTGTGTGCATGTGTGTGAGTGTGTGTTTGTGTACATGTGTGTGTGTGTGTGTGTGTATGGAGGGGGATGGGGTGTAACGGGTGTAAATGGCATTTTCACGGCAAACAGCTGGACTGGTTTATTTAAACATACCCAAGGGGGGGGGGGGGGGGGTTGTTGTGCAAGGACGGCAATGGGGGGAGGGAAGGTGGGCTCTGACCTGGGAATGACACCCGGGCAGGGTGGAGTCTAGGCTGTTTAATGGAGTAGTAGAGGAAGGTGGAGGTGGGGCCGGTGGTGGAGAGAGGCTACTGCCAGACTCAAAGAGAGAGCCGGGGCTGTTTGAAAGCCCAGGAATAACGGTACACAGAGCCCAAACCCCAGCCCCACGCCCGCACGCCGCTCCCCCCCAGCCCGCACCACCACTGCGCTCCAGCGCGCAGACCGGGGGAGCGGTCCCAGGGTGGCCGCGGGCCTCCGCACCCCCCATACCCCTATATCGGAGACAGTCTGACGCTGCTGCAGCGCTAGCACCCATGCTAATGCAAATGTGTCCCTGTGTAGCTGTCGAGACCCCAAACATTTACATCTCTAGTTTAGAAACACTGAGTAGAACGTACACTCTTTGGATGATAAGTAAATGTATAATAAGTGATTAAAACGCTGGAGCAGACAGGTGCTGTGTTAACGCCTAGATCCAATGTCAAGCCGCCGTCATCCATTGTGTGGGGAGGAAAGGAAAACAAACTCACAGTCGTTGGCAATTTATGAGCCATCTAGCTGGAGGGAGAATGGGGCCACTATTGTGGGAGACGGGGGGCTGGGGGTGCTGTCGGGCAGAGTGGGGTGGGCTTTCGTCGCAGGGTCCCATAAACGCAGCCCCGCAGCGGGTCACCCAGGGGTGAGCATTTAACTCCCTGAAGGAGGGTGCAGCCTCCCGGCCCCTGAGGAGCATCTGATTGGCTGCCAGACGGGCGGAGCCATGATGGCCGGTTGTCGGGCCCCTGAGAGCACGGGGGCCAGCAGGCCCTCGCTCTCTCCTCATCTCCTTCCTCCTGACCTTCTCCCTTCTCACCTCCTCCCTCCTCATCTCCTCCCTCCCCTTCTCTCCCCACACTGGACTCCTTTTCTACCTCCTCATCCTGTAGATTTATTTCTCTGCTGTTCCTCTCCATTGTCCTTCCTTCCACGTCTCTTTTTACTTTCAGTCTGCCATCTCTTGTTCTACTTCTCTTTTCTATCACGTGGGCCCTTTAGCCCTCTCTCTTGTTCCCTGTTGCTTTCTTTCTTTCTTTTACTTCTCTTTCTTCTTTCATCTTCGTATCTTCTTCTTTCTGTCTCCTCCCTTCCCCACTGTTTACCCTCCTGCTCCGCTGGCTCCGTCCAGAGAGCTGTTGGTCACAGCGTGTTTCCGGCTTTTGTGCTGCGCTGGGCAATCCCGTCAAACCTCTCCTGCTCCTTGTGGGGGGTTTTTGGGGCCAGTTTCCTGTCTTGAGACGGTGGCAACCTCTACGTGATCCCCCTCTGTTCTCCTTTGCATCTCAGCCCCAACTCCCTTCTTCCACCCTCCTCCTCCACCTCCTCCCCTCCACCTCAATCCCACCTCTCCTCCTCCTCCTCCTCCTCCTCCTCCCTGCTCCTCCTCCTCCCACCTCCTCCTCCTCTTCTCACTCCTCCTCCTCCTCCCTCCACCTCAATCCCACCCTCCACCTCCACCTCCTTCCTCAACCTCGTCCTCCTCTTTCGTTCTCCTATCAGGTCCGCCTATCCTATCCTCCTCCCTCCTCCCACCTCCTCCTCCTCTTCATCCACCTCCCTCCTCCTCCTCCTCCTTCTCCTCCTCCTCCTCCTCCTCCTCCTCCTCTTCTTCCCGCCCACCTCCCTTCTTCCTCCCCTAACTACTTTCTGGCCTTTTTCAGCCCCGGTGAAAGGAGCTCTGTGGCTTTTTGTTTTTTCCCCTGAAAAGGAAACGGGGGTCCCCCATCCCCCCCGCCCCCCTTGCGGGAGGGACATAAATCAAGTGGAACCACTGAGTTCTCGCAGTCGGGTAAAGGGTCAGGGAGGGGTCGACGGGCGCCGTTCAGGAGGCTTTCTCCTGAGCCCGTCCAGAGCACCTCCTCTCTCTCTCGCTCTGTGGAGGGGGGAGGGGGTATTGGTGAGGCGCTGGAGGGTGTGTGAGTGAGTGTGAGTGTGTGTGTGTGTGTGTGTGTGTCGTGTGTGTGGTGTGTGTGTGTGTGTGTGGTGTGTGTGGTGTGTGTGTGTGTGTGGTGTTGTGTGGTGTGTGTGTGTGTGTGTGTGTGTTGGTGTGTACGACGTGTGTGGGGGGGGGTCAACGAAAGGTGCCAGGTCACAAAGCCATGCATTACCAGGATGACAAGCTTTCAAGAGTTATACTATAGGGGACTGAATGTGTAATATGTGTGTGTGTGACTGTGTGTGTGTGTGTGTGTTGTGTGTGTGTGTGTGTGTGTGTGTGTGTGTGTGTGTGTGTGTGTGTGTGTGTGTGTGTGTGTGTGTGTGTGTGTAAATGCACTACAACTCTACAAACAAGCCCAGCTCCCCCCACCCTGAAGTCAGACCTCCATTAGCAGGCCGAGCTCGGGGCAGGAGGCTCTGATATCAAGGTGCTGCAGGACTCTCTACCTCAGCCTTCCCTGAGCAACACACTGTCTAAAGCTTAGACAGCATGCGGGCCTGCTTCCCCCCACGCAGAACCCTGACAGAACCCTAACCCCAACACAGAACCCTAACCCCAACACAGAACCTTAACAGAACCCTAACCCCAACACAGAACCTTAACAGAACCCTAACCCCAACACAGAACCCTAACCCCAACCCAGAACCCTAACAGAACCCTTACAGAGCCCTACCTGTAACATAACCCTAACTCCAACACATAACCCTAACATAACCCTTATCCCAACCAAGAACCCTAACCCCAACACAGAACACTAACAGAACCCTATCCCCAACACAGAACCCTAACCCCAACACAGAACCGTAACACAACCCTAACCCCAACACAGAACACTAATATAACCCTGACCCTAACAGAGCCCTAACCCCGACACAGGCCAATGGGGCTGCTGCAGGGTCTGTGGAGATGTGACGATGTGCTTCATGCAGATCCCCAACGAGCTTTCAGAATAATATGAGCCATGGTTTTAGCAGTGAGCTCTCACAGGGTGTGAGACCAGCACGGCTCTTAAAGACGCATGGTCATGTTCCACTGGACAGAATCTGTCCTCCTCATTACACTAAACTGTCTCGCCTCCCTGAATCAACATGTATCAATATAAAATAAAAATGCTTAAAAAAGGCTTGAGGCTCCAACTGCTAGCAGAGGAGTCATGGTCTGCTTTTGGCTGATTGATGTCCATACACCAAAGGCGATAAGCACCCTCTTTCAACATGAAATGCACAGGAGGATGCAGCCCAGTATTGAGATGTGTGTGCGCGTGTTCACCGAGGGGGTCTGTGGTTTAAGTGTGGCCGGGACCGCAGGCAGCATTAGATGAGCTGGAGATGTTTTGATTTGAGTTCATGTGAAAGGAAAACTGGCTTTGTTCTGTGGAACATAAACATGAAATAATTTGCTGCGTGCAGAAACCACTTCTAACCGTCACACGTCATTCTGTTCCTCTTCAGGTTCATCAACGCCCGACGCAGGATCGTTCAGCCCATGATCGACCAGTCCAACAGAGCAGGCACGTTCTACTGATATCAGTTTGTTTATTGATTCCGATGTATTAATTTATTAGGATTTTGATGTAGTAGTGGGGCACTACGTTGCCGATGAATGACCGCAATACTTAAAAAACGACCAGATTTAGGTTTTACTATTGGCTGCCTTCCTTCGTCTTTGTGCTTTCGAATCCCAATGCTTTAGTGTTTTTTGAATAAATAGGGCCGCCCCCTTCCCCTGGCCAACCTGTTTACATTTGGTGCTCCCTGGACCAGGGGGCTTAGCCCCCCACAGTGAATGGGCCCTGAAGCCCCAGAGATTAGCCCTGGACAAAGAGGCTAATCGCTCCGACTGGCCACTCCATTTAACATTTGAACCTGGGATTAAAACAAATAGAAGCAGGCAGGAACCCAGATGAAAACACAGGCGCCGGCCCCCTCTCAGAGCCATTAACCCTGGACCCACTTTCAATGGTGGACCTGCAAACAGTGGCTTGGGAGGGGGCCAGCTCCACAAAACACTCAAGGTTGGACCGTGTGCCCATAAGTACCACGATGTAAGGTTCATTGGCCCGGTATCGGCCAATAGGAAGAACCGGCGTCCATACAGATGATCCAGCGTCCTCCACACGCATATTTGAGACATGGCCTCGTTATACTGGAGAGGTGACAGCCCTCAGCAACATGTCAGACGTTTACTTACCGCGAGCAACATGTCATCATTTGATGTAGGAATGCTGAGTTTAAAAGAGATGTTTATTGAATTGAAGTCTCATGTAGGCAGAGGTGTTCCTCAATTGTGTTCATAAATTGAGGAGACCAGACCCGGGTTACCTCATCTAAATTAAACACCTGTACGAATAAGGTCTCCAGGTCTACGATTGTGCCAACGGGCTGCGCCAACATTGAGCAGGTTATGGAAGTGTGAAATTAGAACCAAACCAAAGTAGGGCTATTACTGGACCATTTGGATGGAGAGAGTGAGGTTGAGGTGGGAGAGAGTGAGAGAGAGTGAGGGAGGGAGGGAGGTGAGTGAGGATGGAGGGAGGGAGGGAGGGAGGGAGAGAGAGGGGAGAGAGAGAGAGAGGGAGGGAGAGGAGGGAGGAGAGGGAGAGAGAGAGAGAGAGAGAGAGAGAGAGATGAGGAGAGGGAGAGGAGAGAGAGAGAGAGAGGGAGAGAGAGAGAGAGAGAGAGAGAGAGAGAGAGAGAGAGAGAGAGAGAGAGAGTGTGCGGGAGAGGGAGAATGAGAGAGAGAGAGATGGTAATTAAAAGTCGTGACGGGAGACAGTAATCATGGTTTCCGTGTGTGTATGTGCGTGTGTATGTGTGTGTGTCTGTGTGTGTGTGTGTCTGTGTGTGTGTGTGTGTGTATGTGTGTGTGTGTATGTGTGCGTGCATCTCCACAGTGAGCCATGGCGGCCCCTATACTCCAGATGGTCAGCCAATGGGAGGCTTCGTCATGGACGGCCAGACACACATGGGAATCAGGCCACCTGGTAGGAAGTGGATTGCGTAAAAGCACACCCACAAAAATACATATGTACGCATATGTGCCTACACACACACACAGGGCATGTCCAAAAGAGAAGTAACACACACACACACACAACACACCACACACACACACACACACACACACACACACACACACACACACACACACACACTCACACACACACCACACACACACACACACACACACACACACACACAACACACACACACACGCACACACATACCAGAGTCCAAAAGAGAAGTGACACACACCCCCACATACAGAGTCCAAAAGAGAAATGACACATGCACATGCACACGCTAACACTTGTTCTATTTGCGTGCCCCCCTGTTGGGAGGTGACCTGAGGTTGTCTCTGTGTTGGAGCCGCGGGCCAGACACTTCTTAGACCCTCAGACGTCCTGTAATGGTTATCAACAGCAGCGTTATCACATGGGTACACACACAACATGGAGGGAAATACTAGTTCACTGAAAACACAACTAGAACAAAGTTTGATTCAAGTTTGTGGGTATGAGACAGTAACGTGTGGTGTGTGTCTGTGTGTGTGTGTGTGTGTGTGTCCCTGCAGGAACCCTAGGAGGGCATGGGCATGGGCATTGGAGGGACAGTGGCACACTACATGTGAAGCCCTGGCTAGGGGGCCCTCTGTAAGTAGCACTCTAACACACAATCAACACACTGCACTAAAATGGGGCGCTCGCTAGGGTCTCTCTGTTATGACATCAGTATAATTATAGAAAACTAGTTTTCTCGTCCTGCGCTGAACCTCTACTTGTAATTAAAGCAATAGTAATAATGTGGAAATCCCAGTTGATAATGTGACAAATTTCTGAGCGCATAATATAATATTTTTGCCTATAATTTTAAAACGTATAACATTCGCTCACCACAAATGACTCTTAAAAGCAGTGCCAACATTTAAACATTTTTTAATCATTCAGCAAACAAAAGGCAGCAGGCTGATTATCATTTAGGCGGCCACTCAATGACATGCATCAACACGCCAACTGAAGTGGTGTGAGAAATACTGACCTGCTACTCCTCATTCACATATAAAGTAATTTACATTTCCTAAGGAGAAAATACAACCTCAGGGGTAGTTTTATTCAGGAGATTTTCAGGGTACAAATGTCAGAATATATTCACACATAAGGCCCATCAGGAGAATATCAGGACTTAAACGTGTGTCTGAAAGCAGCTTGTGTCGTGAAGCATTTGACTACATTATAAAATTGGTCAATTTATATTTGCCACAGGTGGTGAATTGTTCCAATGGAAAGTGAGGGTAAACTATGCATGCAAATCAATTATTGAATAGCTTTTACTGGTATTCAGGGCTGAAAAGTGCATTGACATTTTAAAATGTCTATTGGTTAGTTGAAAATAAAATCATCATTGAGATTAAACCTCCCTTCCAGTGTCCTGGCCAAGACCGGCAGCAGTAACCTACAGTCACACATAGCATACACACAAACACAAGAAAATAAAAGAACTAAAACAGTCCACAGGGGGGAAGGGATTATCAATTTGCAAGACATTTCGGGAGGCTTTAAGGAAGGAGAGTACTATTAAGTTTGAGCAACAAAGTTGTAAAGACCATTTTCGGGGGCTAAAGGAGGAGAGTAATACTACTATTTGGGCGCAAACAAGGTCTAGTCTTGTGGTGGACTCTTAGACATAATTTCACCATACTGTGTTATTAACATGTTATTATTTGTGTTTATAGGGACACTGTCTTATATTATGGTGTTTTCCCAAGTAAACATAGTATTTGATTTCCAGAAAACATGTTTTTGAAGATGTTTGCTGTAAATAGCTTTTAAGAGAAAAAAAAATCTTGCCTACTGCTAAAAAATCTTGCCCTACCGCTATTATATATGGGTATTTATATAATATTAAATCTAATATCACGGGCCAGAGCTATGTGCACCCTCGGCTGATATTATGAAGTTATCATAAAGACTGTGTCTGACGTCTCTGGCAATTTCCACAACAAGTAAAGACTCGTAGTGGGATATCTCGGCAATGTTGAGAGGAATTGGGGGAATGGACTTTTGGCCGTGACTCTCTGAAGTCCATTGAATTGCGACATGGAGGAGAAAGGGATTGCACTCCGGGAGCTGAGCTGCCGGACTTGCCGCCGTGCTCCCCACGCCGGAGCTGCCGGACTGCCACCGGAACTGCCAGCTTCGGCGGCCCGTCAGCTCCCAGAGCACACCCGCCGGAGCAGCCTGAAAGCTTCGGCCGCAGTTCAGCTCCCGGACTGCCGCCGAAGCCTCGGCGGCGGCTGGACTGGTCCGGCGGGGGTAGCCGCCGAGCTACCCCCGCGGCAGTCCGGCAGCTCAGCTCCGAGAGTACAATCCCTTTCTCCTCCATGTCTCCTCCTCCGGACTGCCGCCAAAGCTTCAGCAGCAGTCCGGCAGAGAAAGGGATTGTACTCCTGGAGTTTAGCTGCAAGGGCTGCCGCCGAGTCCCTCTCACCGGAGCTGCTCGTCCGCTCGTCCACAAAAACTTAGCTATGCTCTGATTGGAGAGGAGTAGGGAAGGGGGCGGTAATATTCAACTTCCTACGTAGGAGGGTGCCGAAACTGACCTCGCTTGTTTGGTAGGCGGAGTAGTACTTTCAGAATGTGCAATATCTCACTCCAAAAATCATGGCCAGACTTATTTTCAAGTTTGTATGCATATGGGAGCACCAAAGACCAAAAAACAACACCCCAAATCCCCAGGAAAAGTGTTGTTTTTCATAATATTGTTCCCCTTTAACGGTTTTTGTAAATGACAAAAATGAACGACCTGCCATTGGTTGTCGAGGTGAGAAATTGTCTCTTCCCTTCTTTTATCTCACATTTCTACAGTCTATAGACAGAACGTCTTACCGGGTGAGTTTGTCGACGGCAGAGCCGTTATGTTTAAAAACATAAGTCTTACCCTGAGGCGAGTGTCGCTGCGGTGTGTGTGCTTGTGCGTGTGTGTTCCTACCTGCGCATGTGTCGTTGGCGTAGCCGTTATGTTTAAAAACCTAAAGTCTTAACCTGGGGTGAGTTGTCGGCTGCGGTGTGTGCGTGTGCTTGGGTGTTCCTTACCTGCGCGCTGTGTGTCGATGGCGGAGCCATTATGTTTTAAAACATAACGTATTACCTAGGCGAGTGTGTCGCTGCCTTTGCCTTTTATGTGCGAGTGTTGCACCTGCGTGGGGTTGTGTGCGTGGTCGTGGTGTGTATGCGCTTCCATGGTATGTTCGTGTACATGTGCGTGTGTTGCGGTGTGGTGTGTGTTGTATGCGCTGTGTATGTGCATGGCTTAACGGTAAATTGTATGCGTTTTGCGCGTGCTGTGTGTGTGAGCTGCAGGCTGCTTGGGCACATTCCGCATATGACCAACTAGAGTAACTGATTGCGACGGCTGCTATTATTAGTAGTAAATACTTAATGTAGACTCACAGTATTTTCGATTTGCGAGACCTTTTCTCACAAATACTATCCATAAATCCTTCCGGTCAAGGCTCAATTCACAACAGTCTGGCCACGACTGTTTCTCCCTAACGATTGATACAACTGTTACTCCCCTAACAAAACTGTTCTCACTAACCAGTGGTGAAAACATCGCCACGCTCCACCACTTAACAGACAGGCTAGGCCTGTAGGCACGACCAAACTGAGCAAAACAGCGCCTCCATAGTGAAAAACAAACGCCCCCCCCCCAACAAAAAAAAACAGGCTGAGAAGAAAAAAAGACACCCCTGTCCCTAACTATTGTATGCGTGCAAGACGTACCACCAGAGACAGACTGGCACAACCTCGATTGTACTGATAAATCAGGCTTAACTTTCCACACAAGGATATCTTTACCTGTATGTCCGTGAGTCTACGCTGCATCCATCGTTTTCTTTCCAATGTCCTAAAATGGTGTCCGTGTCCCTGTCCCTTCCTTCAGAATCACTCCAGTGGTGACAGAATGTTGCTGACTGAAACCCTGGCTGGGGCATGCTGGGTTCATAGTCATACGATATAATAGCGTCACAATTATTATAGCTCTTTTTCCTCATAATACTGCAGAGATTCACGGATAACAAAACAGCCTCATCAAGGCTTCCAAGTGGTCTCCCTCCTACCTACTCACAGGCATGAAGCAGAACAGGCCAGCGTGGCATCAAATATTACCCAACCGAGAGACCAGCTTCCCCAAACATGGTTGGAAGAAGCAACCGTGTATTTATTCAGTGTGGTGGCTGAGATGCCAGTACACCACAACACCACCATAAGCTGTACATGTGTTGTGTACTTACATCCTATCACCACATAGAAACAAATGTTGAGTGTGAACCTCGAGTACAATACCAGCTATGTACATGGTGAATTAAGGCCAAAGTATACTACTCAGACTCCGTAATCCGACTCCGTAACCACGGAGACCCCTCGAGCATTTCAAGTTCTCCGTTGGGATGTCGGATACGCAATGCAATTCGCCGCCCGATCAATCTTATATGTTGACTAAAAACCATGTAAATAGTTTTTACATGGTTAAAAAAAGCTATTAAACTTCCAAAGCTTTACACGTCTTATTTGGTGTTTTATTGGCCCTTAATGTGCAAAGTAAACAATGAACAAAGTAAATAAGGTGCA
This sequence comes from Melanogrammus aeglefinus, assembly GCA_900291075.1. Taxonomy (NCBI): domain Eukaryota; kingdom Metazoa; phylum Chordata; class Actinopteri; order Gadiformes; family Gadidae; genus Melanogrammus; species Melanogrammus aeglefinus. The sequence goes on along the minus strand of OLKM01001324.1, from coordinate 38,031 downwards.
AAGTCAAACCGTAGAAAGTGATGCGGCATAGTTTAAAAATATATGGCGATGCACACGTAAGCAATGGAGAGGGGTCTCCGACAGCGCTCTCCGGCTTACGGAGAGGCCTCTCCGTCTTCTTATGTACTGCGCACTTTACGGAGCAGCTACTAGTAAACCGGCCTTTAAGAGATCTAAAGCGAAGCTACATACCAAAGAATGGTTGCACACAATTGGCAGACACTAAAGTAAAAGCTTGTCTCTAAATTGTTTCATGTCTATGCATGGACGTTGAGGGGCCTCATTTTATTTCCCCCTGCTGGCCCCACGTTGACGTTACGGCCCTGATGGATTGCTGCAGATCCAGAGGTCATTAAAGCTAAGAGGGTGCTTTCTATATTCTCACACTTTCCTGTGATTAAATTGATCATAAGCGAAAGAGCAGGGGGTGGGGGAGGATAATGATTGGCTCTCCGCTCTCTCTCTCTCTCTCTCTCTCTCTCTCTGTCTCTCTCTCCTCCCACTCCCCCCCCCTCTCTCTCTCTCTCTCTCTCTCTCTCTCTCTCTCTCTCTCTCTCTCTCTCTCTCTCTCTCTCTCTCTCTCCTCTCTCTCTCTCTTCTCTTCTCCTCCCTCTCCCTCTCCCTCCTTCTCTCTCTCTCTTCCTCATCTGATTATGGGGTCGTTACTTCGTATGTAATTTTCATTAAGCCCGGGCATACTTTAGCGCAATTAATCAGATGCTTTCTCCACTTCTCCAGTCAGGACCCCCGCCTCCCCGGCTGGGAACAGACCAAAGACCACTCCGGTTAAGGGGGGGTGGGGGCTGATTAACCCTCTCAAGGATTTTCTGTCTTTAATGTTCTGGGCCCGGCGGGTCAATTGAAAGACCATTTTTAGGACACCAACCACCCCCCCCCCCCCCCCACCCCCTGAACACACACTCCTCAGGTCCTTGGTAATTAAGAGTCTTGCCTCTTGGGAAACAATCCACCTGTCAGTTGGGCTGTGCCATCCCAAGCCAGCCAGCCATGTGCCCCCCCCAACCCCGACACACCCTTCCCCCCCCAACCCCAACACACACACACACCCCGACACACACACTTGAGCTTTTGGGTTCCTTGGCGTCTGGAAGCAGTCGTAGATGTGGAGCAGCCCCTCCCTGCCAGCAGTCCACGCTGTACTTAGAGCTGCTGTTGGATCCTTTCTCACCCACAACTCCCACCTCCTTGACCTCAAGGACTATCCCACCTCCTTGTCTGTCTTCCTGCAGTAATGGGGGGTGACCATCATATTTTATATAAAGTTCCCCCTTACTCAACTCTTTCTTTGTAAAGGGGGGGGGGTCTATAGCGTGGGTCTGGCCTCAGGGAGCCACACTTACTGTCCCCTAGAGGGGTCTCCCCACACAGTGACTGGTCCGGGGTTCATTCAGACCAAGTGGTCTGTTGAGACCCAGTGGTGATTTGGTGAAAATGGCCCGAGACATTTTCAATTTCTCATGTCAAATGTACACATGTGACAGTTCATGGATTAGCAGAGACACTCCATACATGTCTTTATGTTTCACTTAGATGATTTGGAGGAAACGTGCTGGCCATACAGGGAATCTACTGCTACTGTTGGACAGGCTGAAATACACGCTGCATTGCTGTTATTTAGGAGTGGCCTTGCTCTAGGGTGATGGGGGAGGCTGGTCTGAAGGATTTTATCTGCTGGGAGGGGTAGAGGTGACTGGTATAGTTTGACCCACTGAGCACTGGTCCATTATCACCATGAGGGAGTGGAACTGGTCAGTGACCGACGGGTCAGGGGGCGGACGGGGCAGGTCGGGGGTCAGGGGTCGGTTGTTAGGGTGGTACACACCGAACTGCGGCTCAGAACAAGCTGCCTTTTTTTACTGCAAATCTATTAGTTGAAATTGCGACAGTCCCCTTCCCCATTGGATAAGGACGGAGTGGCTGTGGTCTCCACGGAGTCTCCAGCCCTGCTGCCTCACTCTGACTCTTGTGTTTGCCTCTGCAGGGACTCAGGACTACACGCAAGGCCCGGCCTGGACATCCTGTCATCCCCTCCCCCTCAGAGCCCCTCTCTCCCGGCAGGCCGGTCCAGAGAGCAACCAGCCCCCCCCCCCATGAACACCCTGCCCTGCCCTAGCCTTGCCTTGGCTCGCTGTCAGCAGGGCTGACATCAAACGCCTCCTGAAACCAGGGTTCCCCCCCTTAGCATTTGAAGTGTGGGGGACCATTGTTTTCCAAACACCTGCTCCTGACCTCTCCCTCCGTCTCCTACGTGAAGACCCCTGGCCCACACTGAGGGAGGACGGCGAAAACCAAAACGTAAAGAGAAAGCACGTTGTAGATGAGCATGGGGGGGGGTGTTTAACTAGCCTGGTAACTTGTGTTAAGCATCTCAGCTGATGTCTGTATGCTTTCCAAGGAAGGGGCTTATCCAGGAGACCAGCATGTCTCAACCCTTTTGTGAAGAGGATGACTCTGATGGATCCAGCTCTTTGGGGAAAAATGGACAAGGAAGAGCTGCAAAGCGGTGGGCTCCTCGCTGTAGCTCCATGGTCTCCCTGGACCTAGACAAGAAGAGACACTTTTTCCACAGGCTCTGGGGTTGCCTTTTGCATATGATGCTGTTTTCAAACAAGGATTTGGTCTTGTTTGATGTTTCACACTGTGTGTGTCTTTTTCGTAGACTTTTATCTTCACTTGATGTCTATGAATCTCGTTACACCTAAAATGATAATAAATATATAAAAAAAATGTTTTTTTGGTTCTTGAAAGTGTACGAATTGAAAGAAGTTATTCTGCTCCATACTGCATAACACTAGCCTGTAGGGTTGAGGGATATGATGTTCACACATATCACTGGACTATGTGTATAGAAGGAGATGTGTGTATCATATACTTAGAGCCAGACGGCCTCTTCACATCCCCTTAAATTAATTAAACTTTTTGGTTTGGCAAAACTTATGATTGGTAGGCCTAATAGCCATCCAGAAAGTGAGTCTAGTGTGCGAGCATTATAGGTTAAACTGTGGTAGAACAAAGAATAAGAGAGAGAGAGAGAGAGAGAGAAGAGAGAGAGAGAGAGAGAGAGAAGAGAGAGAAGAGAGAGAGAGAGAGAGAGAGAGAGAGAGAGAGAGAGAGAGAGAGAGAGAGAGAGAGAGAGAGAGAGAGAGAGATCAATAGGCCTAGCCTTCTCTATCGAGGATTGAAAATAAGTAGGAAATGGAGGAGGCCATCGCCAGGTAATTGGCCACAGGCTTGCAGTTTATTGATGACAGCCGACCATAATAGCAGTTGAAGATCACACAAAGCTCCATAGAACAGTGGCAAGCACCCAGTGGGTGCTGCAGTACATCTTACAGAACAGGGGGAAATTAAAAGCCACATATGGGATCAGAAGCGTCGGGATGAAACAGATCACCGGAGCCTTTCCAGTTCCAGTTAGGCCGACGGTCAGCCAATCTTGGCAAAAGGATCCTCAAAAGAAACAGAGTAGCATCAGAAGGAATGGGCACACATTAGCTCTACAAACGCATTTTTAAGAAGTCAAAGAAAACAGAGGAGCTTTGCAGCTAAAAAGCTTCAGCTAAACACCTAAATGGAGAGATTAGTTCCCCCTCACGCTCCAGTTGGCGCCCTCAATAGACAAGCTCTCCAATCCCCTGGGAGCTTCCTAGATAGTCCTACTCCTCCTGTCCTCCACACCACACGGTCCATAGGCCTATCCTCCTTCCCTCCACTCGGTTCATAGGCCTACTGCTCCTGTCCTCCACTCGGTCTATAGGCCTACTCCTGGCTTACTCAATGCCAGCGACCACAAATACCTGCTTTATTTTTCTTCAAAATGAATGCCTTACATTGGACGCTGGAGAATTGGGAATTGTTTACTTTATCATTAGAGGCCATAAGTCGAAACCAAACTACCCTGGCTGCAAACCTTGAACGTGTTCTCTGTTTAAACTAAGCATGTTTCATTCTAGGGTTTAAAGGGACAAACGGGGGAAATCATTTCTCTAAAAAGCTCCCCACCCCGACTGCAGCATGAATCGTCTTCAACTGGCTCGTTTCTCCACCTGGAGGTGAAGTCTCGTGTGTGACTGCCCTCTCCAGGGGCTTAAATGAACTGCCTTCATCTCGGTTTGATATTCTGATGAAATGGGCCGCTGAGAGACTCCACGTGACGTCGCGCTTAAAATTTAAAAGGCTGAAAATTAAGAATACTTATATTATATATAAAATAGCGCGGAGTGACTTAGTGGGATCATGGCTTGTCAAACCCTAAACCCCGCACGGATCGACAGTTTTATGTCTGTGAAATAGCGGGCGCCTTAAAGGTAGAAAACGCTATGACAGATAGGCCTACATATCAATTAAGTGAACGCCAGACCCTGAAATAACGTTTGGAATCACGAGCTCAGTCCACAGCCCATGCGGTCAATAACGCTGATGCATGGGGATTAGAGGTCCGCTAACATGACCTGCCTTCATAAACCCACAAGATGAACTGACACGTTTCTAAAAGCTGAAATACCAAATCAATCCATTTAAAACTCGCCATTAAATAGTCTTTGTCAAAAGAACAATACGAAACGTTATTAATTGTCATGTAAGGTACTATTTTTCACTTAGATAAACTTAGATAAAAGGGAAAAAAATATTTCTCTGTGCACTTTGAAGAAGCGCTTTGTTTGAAGGTAATTATTTTTTGTTCGTCTGCTGATAGTAGGTTCTGGTGGTCCGCGCTGTGGGGCCCAGGTGGTGGGTTCTGGTTGTCCCCTGGTTGGTGGGTTCTGGTCATCCACTGAGGAGCCCTGGTTGGTGGGTTCTGGTCCTCCGCACTGGGAGTCCCTGGTTCCTCAGGTCTGCTGGCCTCTGCTTCCACCGCTGTCAATAATTCTGGATGGGAAAATGAATTACTTAGAATTTCTACATGTTCAAACCCTATTGAATTGAAATGATCAATTAAGACGTTAACATATCATGGTGTAATACTTGCCACTATCCCCGACCACTTTCACCTCCACACAGGCCCCAAATGGACAGACAGTTCAAGGGTTTTAATGTGTGGGTTCAGAAAACAAACCGCAAGAGGCAATTGCTTAAGAACACTTTTTATCTAAGAACCATTACTGATTTCGGTGATCAAATGTCGACTTTGTTTGCAGAATGTTCTACTGCTGAAGTCAGACCAAGTACAGGGTCTGTACCGGGAACTTGAGCAGAAACTGGCAGAACGGTTGTAGGCAGCAGACTTAGCAAGTACAGGTGACAGGTAAAGGGGAGGGCCCTTGAGCATGGTTGGAAGATAACCATGAGGCTGTGAACAGGACACAGTTGTGTTGGGATTGTCTTGCAAACAGAGCACTGCCTTGTTTTGAAAGTGGCTATTTAGCAGAGCGGATAGCAGTTTGACAGTGAGCCTCAAGCTTTGGCGGTGTGTGGTTGCATGCCGACGTATACCTAACGTCCCCACAGTCATGGGATGAATGCTCATCCCAGTGACTGAAGGGGGAGCGCATCCTCTACAAGAAGCCATTTGGATTGGACTGCTGATATGGTGTGAGAAGGACAGAATAGTCAGATACCCAAGTACTGATATTCATTGAGCTGGTCTTGGATTGTCCCGTCGAGGGGGTTGATGTTTCGGGCTGGAAGAGGCACAAACCTCTTGCGACCACGCCACGTTACCTTGGTCTTGGCTATCCTGAATTACAGGATATCGTCTAGATAGCATCTGTCTCTCTTCAAGCACTAAGCTCTGCTCTTGATCTGAGTGTTTATTGCAGGGTTCAGAGGGAAGGTTGGGGAGCATGTTCATCGTCATCATTGACTCATCGACCACGCAACTTCAGCTCCAAGTTAGAATGGCGTAGCGCCATCAGTGTCTCCTCCTGGCGGACTAGTAGACAGTATTACCGTGAAGAAGACAGCGACCTGTTGGCTGCCCTGCATGGTACGTTCACATTGCTAGGGTGACCGTAGGCCAGTGGTTATGGAGCCTAAACGTCATATTTTCAGTAGTATTTTTGTAAGAGCTTAGAGTGGTGGGGTTGTTAGAAAGGAGCCCAACAAGAACGTCCATTCGACCGACGGATGGAAAGGAGAGAGTTCCCCTTTGGGGGCATTGACCCCTTGCTATAGGAGCAGGGCGCCCAGCTCGGGTCAAAGGGTTCCATAAACAAAGGTTGATTCTCATGTAGACATGCACACAGCCAGAGCTGGCTATGCAGTCATACAGAGCCACATTCCAGCAGAACGTTCATCTGTCGTCACCCGTCACCCGCTCCCTGCAGGCTTCATGCCTGAACATCAATATGGCTGCTTGGAAAATACAGGAGAAGGACGAGAAAAAAGGAAACTGCAACTGCCTTTGCTCGGTCTTGATTAACTGTGTGTGTGTGTGTGTGTGTGTGTGTGTGTGTGTGTGTGTGTGTGTGTGTGTGTGTGTGTGTGTGTGTGTGTGTGTGTGTGTGTGTGTGTGTGTGTGTGTGTGTGTGTGCCTACGCGTATGTGTGTACTATTTGTTGAAGGCAGGAATGAAAACACATGAAGGCTGGTGAATGTATTGGCTCTGGTTCCACATGTGTGGAGACGGAGCCTCCCTAATGGAGCAGCTTTGGGTCAGCATGTGTGTGCGCTATTGTGCGTGTGTTTGTGTGTGGGGCTAGGAATCGTTGGACAGATCCCACTGATGAAGTAGGATTTATATCCTTGATTCTTGTTATGCTCAGTGATTGCACTATAGCAGACTAACGGAGTGGTCCTGTCAGAAACGCAAGCGCTCTCCTGCTCACACAGAACCTGGGGAGAAGAAAACAAGGCTAGGTAAAGGAATCTTAGATTGAATGGCCGTCCGGGTACCCATACCTCATTGGCTCTTTGAAATACATCCATCCAGCCTTTGTTTACCTAGCCGCTACATCGCCATATCCTTCCCTTCCTGTCTTAATGACGTGGCGCCACATGCTCTGTGACACATGGAGAGAGGTGGGCTCATCAGGCTAATGGAGACTGAAAGCACTTACGGCCCCTTTCCCTCCAGTCTCAGCCCAATTAGCCCGCCCATTGGCTGCACAGCCCTCCCATTTGTCAGATATAGGGTCTGTGAATGAAAATGAGTGAAATAAATCTGTGTTCCCCCTCACAGGAGATAGAGCTACATAGCGACGGGGAAGTGTGCTTGGGATCCACGGTTCATATCTGTGCTAAAAACGTTAATTTTCTCACTTACGTCTGGATATCAGCTTCTATTTGCGCCTAACATCAAGGCGCAAATAGAAGACAAATAGAGCACTTTGAGCGTGTCAACAACGCTCAGACGGACCAGGAGGTGGCTCATGTATGATTGCAGATATAAATATGCAATGGCTTATTAACTAGAAGGCTTGGTTTTTTTTGCACAGATGTACTTTTGATACCTGGTTGGCTGTAGAGCGCTGCTGCGTCTCCGCACCACTTCCTATCCAGCCCCCGCCCCCCAGGCCCGGCATCCAGGCACAGCACCCCGATTGAAGGATGTTTAGACACACAGAATCAATTGTCTGCTGATATGTTGACACAGTGAGGTTCACAGGACTTGTAAATCAAATAAATAAACTCAGGAATGAAATAGATACTAAAGGTTTGGGATGGGGGGCTCTGTGGTGAGGGGGCTCCGGGGTGGGGGGCTCAAGGATGAGGGGCTCCAGGGTGGGAGGCTCCCATATTGGGTGGGGTTCCAGGACGGGGGTCTCCAGGGTGGGGGGCACCAGGATGGGGGTCTCCATGGTGGGGGGGCTCCGGGGTGGTGGCCTCCGGGGTGAGGGTCTCCGGGGTGGGCGTCTCTGGGGTGGAGGCTCTGGGGTGAGGCCTACTAATGTAGGGGTGAAGCTGCTCTTACTGGTCCACCACTCAGATTTCATCAGCCCCCCCAGCCCCAAAGAGAGACGCATCCAATTAGCCAGCCGGAGCAAAAGTCTGTGGCACCGGAGCTCGGCAGGACGGGGCAGAACAACGGCTAACGGATGCATAGGCTCCATCACTCGAGTAGTGCGTGTGTATAAGGGGTGGGGTGGTAAGGGGATGGGGAGAGCCTTGGCTACACCGGCTAGCAAGGGGGCTATAGACCATCAAGAACCATTACATGTAGCCCCCCCCCCCCTCCCCAACCTTGATAAAGTGTAAATCCAAGCCAATAAGCCACCGTCCGTCAGTGGTGTGCTCAGCCACAGGAGCAGGACAGAGACAGATACACAGAGCAGGACCGAGACACAGAGCAGGAGAGACAAAAACACAGAGCAGGACAGAGAGACAGAGCAGGAGAGAGACAAAAACACAGAGCAGGACAGAGACACAGAGCAGGAGAGAGACAAAAACACAGAACAGGACAAAGACACAGAGCAGGACAAAGACACAGAGCAGGGCAAAGACACAGAACAGGACAGAGACACATGACAGAGACACAGAGCAGGACAGAGACAAAGACACAGAGCAGGACAGAGAGCAGGACAGAGAGAGACAAGGAGCAGGACAGAGACACAGAAAAACTGCAGGCAAAAACAGGGTCTGATTGGCAGTGGTGGGTAGAGTACTCAAGTAAAAGTACAATTACTACGATTACCTTAAAAATCTACTGGAGTAAAAGTCAATGTTCCAATTGGAAAACCTACTTGAGTAAGAGTAAACAAGTACTTTGTAACAAAGTCACTCAAATTAAAAGTTATTCATATTTTTGTATTGCAGTGCTTGGATCAGTGAAAAAGACATAACGTTTGTGTGTGAGTGAGTGAATGAGAGAGAGAGAAAGAATGGTAACAATGGTAAATGTAATTGAGTAAAGAGTAGAATTCTAAACACAGACAGACAGACAGACAGACAGACAGAGACAGAGAGAGAGATAGACGGAGAAAATAAAGTTACTGAGAGAGACAGACAGACAGAGTGCCAGACAGACAGACAGACAGACAGACAGAGACAGAGAGAGAGATAGACGGAGAAAATAAAGTTACTGAGAGAGACAGACAGACAGAGTGCCAGACAGACAGACAGACAGACAGACATAGAGAGAGAGAGGGACAGACAGACAGAAAGATAGAGACAGTGATGAAAAACTAATTCGATCCTTTGTGGTATGGTTGTCGCGGGCTAAGTATGACTCGGAGAGTGGTAAATATTCAACACATGGTTTATTCCAACTGAGACACAAGGTAAATGAGTTTGCGTTCTGGATGTGGTTCATGAAGCATCTCTTGAACACAGGTAAGAATTCAGTTGATATTGAAAGTGTGCGGAATGGTAACACGCCTACAGGTACTAATTTACTCAGGCTAACTTTTGGCCTGTCTTGGCTTTTGCGGAAATGGCAAAGAGGCCATGTTTGTAGTGTTTAACTTATACAAAAACTCATAACCTTATTGTTATCCTCGATCACTGTGGAGAAGAAACCATTCATAAGCTGGAAACATCATCAGCAGAAGCATAGACTCAAATAATTTACATCAAGAGAGACAGACAGACAGACAGACAGACAGACAGACAGACAGACAGACAGACAGACAGACAGACAGAACAGACAGACAGACAGAGACAGACAGACAAGAGACAGAGAGAGAGAGAGAGAGAGAGAGAGAGACAGAGAGAGAGACAGAGAGAGAGACAGAGAGACAGAGAGACAGAGACAGACACAAAGAGAGAGACAGAAAGACAGAACGCTTAATGACTCTAAACGGGGCGGGGCGGGTCCTAGTGGGAGTAGAGTAGGAATGATGTCAGTCCTAATTTGTACATTTGTGATCCAGCAGACATTTATTTGCTGAACACAGATTTTGTTCTGTTCTTCTGGTTCATGGCAACAAAACTTTGCTTTTAAAAAAACACTTAAATTATTACGGATTTATTGCAGTTACTTTCCCCCTTTGAAATGGTGCCATGTTCCGCATCTCATGAAACCCAATGGCCCACCACAACAGTTTGGTCCCAGTGGCAGGCCTGGCTCTGTAGCAATGCATACTATTAGCTTGTTGCCTCACCAAAACCTGCTCTGCTTTTGTAACCCAAGCCACACACACCATCTCACATTACAATGGCCTTCTTAGTGGCAAATAATGTGCCATAAAGCCCGAACCCAAAAACCAACACTCACACACATACCCTACCCTTACTATACCCCGAACCACGACAAACGTTTGTGTCTGTATGGGACATCTTGGCTGAATAAAGATCTGACGGAGCCTCTGAGCATCAAATCACGGACTAAATAACTGAAGTTGTTTGCACTCACTTAAGGATGTGATGGGCCATGGAAATATGGGGAGTTTTATAGACATCATCATCAGAGCAGAAGGATCTCTCTGTAATGCAAAACAAACTGTCACACTGAGACCATTACCACCATGTGGCCGCCAATCGCTCTTTTCCAGAGCAGCCATCGGGTGTAAGTGTGTTTGGGGAGTGGGGGGGCGTCCTCCATGTGATTTAGGAGGCAAAGACACTGACATATGTAGCACATGACGTCATGTCTGCGTGCAACTCTGTTCTTCTTCGACTCCATAACTAAAGGCTGTCCACCGTTTTGTCAGGCTCCATGGGCAATCTGTGGAGTAAGAAGAAGATGAAGAACGTCCACCACAGCAATATAATAAAGAGGGGTAAGACTGGGAAGACAGAGCGACAGAGAGAGCGAAAGAAGAAAAGCGTGATCAAATAAATCAGAATAAAACAAATGCCTTCCATTTGGCAGGCGGGACAGTCTCTGGCTGTTCTGAATTACACATACTTTGTCTTTGTCACTTTGAACCCCAACCCCCCCCCCCCCCCCCCCCCCCCCCCCCTTCCCCCCTTCTCGATCACCATCGAGAATTCCATAACATTTCCACCAAAGCACTGGTTATTTTTTATATATATATGTTGTCTTTTTAAAGAAATTCCTGTGGTCTCGACTGCAAATCGTATTTACTGACTAATAGTGTAGTGTAGTGTTCTTTCGCCTGCTGAAAGAACAGCCTGTTCTTGTGTGACGGAGGTAGTGGGGTCCCTTAGCTGAGAAACAGGGACAGCAGGCTGGGTACCAACAACAAGGACATATTCAGAATAAGGCTCTTTATAGAGAGGTGTAGGAAGATTATTAAACTCGAAACCAGTGGTGTATAAAGTACTACAAAGTCATACTTGAGTACAATATATGAGATGAAAGTGAGGTTGGTAAAGGTTAAAGTCATCCGTATGAAAACCGCTTGAGGATAAGTCAACTACAGCTTCAGTTGGCCAGATGTCTCACATGGTCGGACTCAAAGTAACAAGTCTTAAATTTAGCAGGCACTCATCTTGTAGAAGTTCTCATCCACTGATCTGATGATGAAATTTGTTTAATTTTTGACATGTTTGCAGCCGTTTAAGAAATTATCTCAAGTGTTATCTTGTAACGCCACTAGAAGGCTATGCAGACACTAATGAAGAGAGTGATCTGTGTTATCTTGTACCGCCACTAGGAGACTGCAGACAGTAATGAAGAGAGATCTGTGTTATCTTGTAGCGCCACTAGGAGGCCTTGCAGACAGTGATGAGAGAGTTAGATGTGTTAGGGCGGGCTTAAGGAGAATGTGAGAATACGGTGTGCAGATGCTTTTCGTTCACTGTAAACATTGGTTTCTTTAGTCTTCTTACTGTTGTTATTTGCAGATACTACGACACCACCTCCTTGTGGTGTCGTAGTATCTGCAAATAACAACAGTCTGCCACAAGGAGGTGGTGTCGTAGTCTGCCACATGGAGATGGTGTCTTCTTCTGCGATTCCTCAAAGAGTTTTCCATAGGTCCCCCAAAGTGTTGCAGTTGAGGCTTTCAGGGGGTTTCAAGTGTCAATCAGGCGTGCTCGCTCCCCATGTGCCCCCTCGCATTTTGCACACTGCTTTTTTAGTCGATCTATAGTTGTCTGCGCCAAAATGTGGGCAAGCAACAAAGACGAAGACGGCCGAGTGGGCAGTCATCATGAACCACCCCCAGCAGACCAGCCCATGGCATAGGCGGTAGAGGCGAACACTAGGTTGCTGTCCATCCATATGGGCGCCTAGATGGACTATTTTTTACTAATAATAGTATTATTTTCTTACTACTATAATAGCAGGCCTGTCGGACAAGTTACTCCGGCACACCCACTAGTGATGTCACATGGGCAGATTTTCGAAACAGCTTGTAAAGCTAATCACAATCATACCTGGTGGTATAATATGTCCCCTTTAAATTAACTTCATGGAGACAAGTTGGGTGGAGCACTGGACTGGTTTACTGGCTGTAATGGGACAAACACACAACCAGTGTGCACATATAAATAGATAGCCGTAGTCTGTTCCCACTCGAACACAGGGTTAGCTCGACAAATAATAAATTGCCCAACATAAGGTGATCGCATAGTGGTATTTTAAATTAAATATAAAAGGATCCTATCCTGCCATCTAGTGGCAATAAAATATAGCAACTAGGCCCAAAGCACATAACACAAAACAATCTTGCATTCTCAAGAGCACAAAATAAACATATGTAATAGACCTCTGAAGAATAAGTCCCGCCTCCGAGGCTTTTGGGGTGCATCCAAATACTAAGCATATACTATTTCTGTGCAGTGTCTACTACTTGACCGCTAATGTAGTACATTCAATACGGTTGTGAAGTCCTTGCGCCTGAGTAGACCCCGTGCCAGCTCTAAAGAGTATTTGAATGCACTAGATAATGTGTTTGGGTCTGCAGAGTCTAGTGAGGACCAATATTTCTCTTTTCGCCTCATACAGCAGAAGGCTGGTTAGCTAGAAGTTGTCTGACAATGTCCGGAGGCTTGAACCTATTCTGGCCAAGCTCTTAAAACCTATGTGTCTGAGATGAATAAGAGGCCTTGTTTCATTGAGGGGGAAGCTGATGTTTGCGCGTTAGCAACCTAGTCATTCCAGTCAGGCAAGGACGGAGTTGAAGCTGTTGGTTTGCGAAAGAAAGTGAACAGATTAGAGAAGAAGTTAAAGGCTAAAGGCGGAAATGTAGCTGAGCAGCAGGTTGCAGCTGCTGCTGGTTCGATGAATATTGCTGATCGTGGGTCTTCTGCACAAAAGAGGTTTAGGAATGATGGTGACTGCTTCTGTGACCGGTGTGGGGAGGACAGTCATATCAAGTGCTCGTCTCCTGAATATGAGAAAATAGTTATTAGGAGGCTCATAGCTTCACTTAACAAAGCCAAAATAAACTATTTTCCTGTGACAGTGGTTTTAAGGATAAAACCGCTCACTGTTTAGTCAGAAAACCAACTGTGCATGCCAAGACAACTGCCACGTTTCCAAAGGGGCTTATTGGTCCGCTGTCTACTGTGCAGGTGAAGGTGAATGGGTACCCCAGTACAGGTATTCTGGATAGTGGATCACAAGTGACCATCATTTTAGAGAAATGCTATGAGGAACACTACATGTTGTAGTCTACATGCAGTTCACTAAAGAGCTTATTGGGAAACCAGAAATGTTATCAGTGTTTGCTTTGGCTTGTCCTGAGCCTAACATGCCAGATCAGGTCCCAGTGATTTTTGGTACCAACGCTAGCTTGTTTCACTGGCTTGCTGCTCTGTTCGGCCATCAAAATAGTGAAACTCTGACTCGTTCTTTGAAAATCAGCGGTTTTGGGCTTATGAAAGATATGGTTTCACAGAGTGTTAGTGAAGGGGACCCAAATGGAACTGTTGGTTTGATCAGATGGATGGGACCTGGTCAGCTAACCATACCACCTCTAGAGAGCTGTTATGTGCCGTGTCAGGTGGACTTTTGCCAGTCATAGCCTGAAGGTATAGTTGTGGTGGAGGTGATTGATGCCACGTCATTGCCTCAAGGTGTGATGTTGCAGCCCGTTATAGCCTCAGCCAAGGCTATTGATCCTAAATGCTTCTCTCTGCTACTGCAAAATGAGTAAAAAAAAGAAGAAGTGAAGATACCTCCAGGCACACCGCTAGGTAAAGTGCAAGTGGCTGACTTGGCGAGTTCGCCCGTGACTGGTGAGATATCAGGAGAGATGGACCGTTGTCAGATTGATTTGGTGATTTGCTTATTCCTAGGGAATGGAGGGAGAAACTTACCCAGAAGCTGTACTCGTGAAGTTGGCTTGGCCAAAGGAGTGGAGCAACTCATTAGTCTGGATAACCCCCAACCATGTCAGCAGAGGTTGTTTGACGCCTGCTGACATGTGTGCGTAAGCACCTAAGAGACTTGCTAGCTATAGGAGTGATCAAGGAGTCACAGAGTCCGTACGCATCACCTATATTGATCACGAGAAAGAAAAATGGCAGTGTGCGTACGTGCATCGATTACCGGACTTTGAATACTAAGACTATTCCTGATCAATACACCACCCCACGCATTGATGATGCACTGGACTGCCTTACTGGAAGCTGTTGGTTTTCTGTACTAGATCTTTGCAGCGGCTACTATCAAATAGCTATGGAAAGCAAGGAGAAAACAGCGTTTATATGTACTCTTGGCTTCTACCAGTTTGAGAGAATGCCGCAAGGAATAGTGGGGGCTTCTGCGACATTTCAACGTTTATTGGAGAAGGCCGTAGGGGACATGAACTTGTTACAAGTCCTTGTTTACCTGGGTGATTTAAATGGGTGCCTCACAACACGCCTGTGTTAGCCTTCGCGGACCCGAACAAAACCTATGTGTTGCACATTGATGCTAGCCTTAAAGGGCTAGGGGCTGTCTTAAATTGGCGCATGCTGAAGGCCTTAGGCCTATCCCGTAGAGGCTTGAGCGCTGCAGAAAAGAGGTATCATATTCACTAGCTTCAGTTTTTAGCCCTTAAGTGGGCAGTGATGTATAAGTTGCATGACTATTTATACGGGGTGACATTCACTGTGATGACCGACAACAATCCGCTCATCTACGTATTGACGACTGGGAAGCTAAATGCTACAGGGCATGAGTGGCTTGCGGCCCTAGCCACATATGATTTGGAGATCAAACATCACCCTGTTTAATGATGTCACCAATTTGCTTTCCCGGATTTGGATTGATGAGGACATTGAGCCCTGGAAAAAGCTGTCACAGGGTGATGTGAGGACCATCTGTGTACTGGAGTCACCTGGCAGTGAGGTGATTGTAGCAGATAGACTAGGAATCCCTGCAGAAGGTATTCCTGAGTTGTATGCTTTTGCTTTTGAAGACTTGTGACAAGCGCAAATGGGGGACAGTGTACTCAAAGTGGTTAGAGAGGCCATGAACACTGGCCAGCGGCCAACTTATTTAAGTCAAACTCACCCTGAAGTAGGTTTGCTGAAACGTGAGTCAGAAATTCAATGTTGAAGACGGACTGGTTACAGAATTACATTCAAAGCGTCCCGAAAAGAAAGACGAGTTGCTACTACCCAAGGAGTTCAATGTGTGAATTGGTTTACTTGAATGTTGATGGAAACAAGGTTTTAGTTTATGGTAATACCATAAACTAAATCCAATACCAAATAGGTAATACCAAGAAAAATTATATTTTGAATACTATTTTTGATTACCATTTCATTTCATATTTTATACAGTAAACATATTATATATTTTCATACTAAAAAGGATGTTTGTGCTTTTATTGTAATTACCATGCCAGTGATGCCGGTTCATTAGGAGCTAGTTTGTAAAGGGTATAGCTATATAAACTCTACGAGACACTACAATACTAATAACATAAATCGTATAGGTTACCACATATAGTGTGTGGTCAAATAATTTAATTGAACTCTGGAGCGTCCCAGTAAACCGTTTAGTTGATTAGATGGTCATGCCCATAGCCATGGCATGGGGGCACTACACCTACAATCATGCAGTTTCTTAAGACATGTCTTTGTTGTCTTGCATTAAACGTAAACCATCCACCGAGACTGCATTTAACCAATGAGAAGGTGTGGCCGATATGATGACGAAACAAACCCTAGACTCAGTTAGGGATAGTACAGACTCAATCCACAGATAGACTCTCAAGGAGTCCATCATCCCAGAATAAACAATCCAACAAATCGCCACCAGCATTATACCAGAAGACATACCAAAGGAGAGACTCTGGTGCATCCCTCTCCAAAGTCTTCGTAATTCTACTCTGGCCTTCAGAACTGCAGTTTGAAAACTTTTCACTGTGCACAATTCCTCATCATGATCAAAAATACCAAAAAGACTGTGTGCCACGAAATAGCTTCAACATCCAATATTTGTATCAGGCAAATCTGTATTCAAAGTTCAAAATAGCATGTGATTAGTGATTGGATAAAACATATTTCGGGCAAAACGTGTGGATCATGTTTTGTTGTAATCAAGCCCCTCAGGATTGACAGATGTGAATCACTGTGTGTTCATCTTTTCTTTGCTCCGCCTCCAAAGAAGGCCCCGGCCAGAGCCACAAACGAAGGCCCACCCCTGTGGCCCCGCCTGCTGCTATGACAACCTGAACGGTGTCCCTGTGGTGGGAGGTCCGGATACAAGGAGAGCGCAGTGACTCTAATCTTTCACCAAACACTGCAATCAAACCCAGCACAACACTATCAAAGACAAACCCAAACCTAGGACTACTTCTTTAAGATGAAGAGATGGAGGTCACACAGTATAGTGCTATCGACCGATCCTGCTGCAAATCGTCACCTAATGAATGGTTGAACAGGTGTTGGACAGAAATTTAGTTTACCTTTAATTTACCTGCCAATTAAACCTTCAGTTAAACCCATTATCTGAGCCAAAGCGCTGATGAATAGTTCAGTTCTGCTTCAATATTGCTGATGTGGGCAGGATTCACTCATATATTCTTTTGTTTAGCAGATCAAGAGAGCCATAGCTGAATGTGTCATGGAGTGATCTGGATTCACATTAATCTGTATGTGAAACAGACAATTTGGATTTCCATGAATTACATTTTGACCTGTTAGTGTGTGCGTGTGCGTGTGTGTGTCCAGGCGCGCTAACCAAGGGCATCCTGTCCCTGGTGGTGTGGTGTGCCTGGCTGTTTTTTACCCCATGGTGCTGGACAACTGGGGCTGCAACGTGACTCCCTCTCCACAAACAACCTGTAGAGACATGACCTGTTCTGGGGTTTCCTCCACAGACACAGGGTTTTCCTCCTGTCCACAATGCACCTAACTGCTAGAAATATGCGGCCAAGTTCTAATTTCTTTCAATGTCATCTTTATTGGAATTTTCATATAGGCCATCATTATAATGCAATACCAATGGGGGATTTTTTTCCCATTATATACAACTGACACATATCAAATTGGCAAAAATAAAGTAAGAAAAATACACAGAGGGTATATAATTATAATTAATTATATAATTTTTATTATATAAAGATATTAATGAGAAAGTAATTCATCTCATTTATGAAGACTAACAAAAAATATTTTGTTTAAGTAAAAGCCACATTGCAAGATAACTTATCATGAAGTTTGGTGGTAAAGAGTACAACAAGGTTGTCATTAAACATTTAGTTTAGATTTAAATATGATTAACATTTGGAAAAAGAGTCCCAGTATCTCTCTTATGGTTTGGCAGGGACGGAAGGGAAGGAAACTTGAAGAGAATAAAGTCACCCCACCATCTGCCACGACGCCAAATAGATGTGTAAATCCAACTACCTGTAAGGCAGAACACACACACATACACCTGTACATGCCTATAATAATCACTGTTTTCTACAATAACAGGAAGGATGAACTGCTCTGTAGTTGGAACTGAGTGACAGTGAGTTAAATAGATAACAAATAAATAGATACATACTCCCGGATATTAAAAAAAAAAAGATATTTAAAAAAAGATATAAAAGATATTTAAAAAAAGTGTATTTAGGCCTGATTATTGATTTGTTTAATTCACATTGTAACTCTTTAAGAGAGAGAATGAGTGTAATAACACAAGTTAATTGCTACAAGTGTAATATTTATTATTTATTCGAGTTTACTCAAGTGAAAAAACGTGAAAGTAAAGAAGACAACCAGACTGTGAACTATTTGAATGTGAAGAAATTGTATATTTTCTGTTTTGATATTTTCTTTAAAAAAACATTGTACCTATGTAAATACTTTGGAATATTAATACATTCTTGTAGAAGCATGACGAAGAGAGCACAATGTTGAACGTGATTATTTACTTCTCTCCTTTTCAGGGTGTTACACAGGCAGGGTTCCCAATGCCTCTGAATTATTCCAGAAAATAATACTAAACAGCTCACATAGGACACAGTTGAATTAGCCTCTTAATTTTCCTCTCAAAGTGCACCAGATTGATGCATTTTACATTGAATGGTTAAAAAAATGTATTAAAGGGGTGAATTCTATGAACACACTCGGTTTGATTGATAATATTCATTATTTTTTTACAAATATTTTAATAAAAAAGTAATAACTTATTCTTCAATAGCTTCCATGTTATGTGACCCAGTGTCTCCACATTATTCTAGAAAATAGTACACAGTCACACAAGTCTTTCCTCTCAAAGTGCACCAGATTGATGCATTCTAGGTAAGGTACCAAATTTTCTTCTGGGGTAGCATGCCCTTGCCCCCAGACCCCCCTAAAGACTGGGTTCCCTCCACAGTTTCACAAAATTCTGTGGGAAACACTGCTCCATGGATGACATTAATAAGCAGGCATACTTATGTATGACTGGATGTATACATTTTGATACTTTGCGGTACTAATGGCTCTTCTGTAGACTTTGTCCTGTCAGTGCGGCTCTCCTGGAAAAAATAGTGAATATCACTGCTCTGAACTAAGGCTGTAGTAGAATGCTGGACTGACACCCTGCCAAAGATGCTTGATCGTTGATGGTATAAATAACACAAAGTAGACAAAGTAGTCTTTTCTAAGTTTGTTGCGAATTAAAGAGTTGGGGTCTCTTATCACTTTCAGACCCATATTCATATTTAAACAAGGCCTACAATGAAAAAATAATATGAACATTTCTTGAAGTAGGATATGTTTAAGATATGAAAGATGTCAGCAGGCCCTCTGTTTGGTTCGTAATTTAAGAAATGTCTCAAGTTGTTAGGCCTACTTACGATTTAGTAGTTTCAGGTGAACAACAAAGCCGTCTCCAATGTATACCGCCCAATGCTTGTATCGAGCAGAGGAGTCATCAGCCCCATTTTACTGGGGCATGTGCCCCAGTAAAAGTCTCCAGCGCCCCAGTAAAATTCCAGTGACCATTATTAAATTAAGCTGCAGTAGCGCTGCTCTTATGGGGTCAGAACAGTCTCATTAATAATGAATGCAAAGAGAAGGATTCACAAATGTATTTTGTGATTTATATGCAGTATAAATTACTCTCTTCTCACAAATAGATTTCAATGCACACACAAATGGATATCGGTATGTATGAATATAAAATAAATCCATAAACAAAAATAAGTTTCACAAACACATTTCTGATCCACACAGAAATGTGTCTTGTTTTAAATAATTATTAAATAATTTTATATAAATCCATACATATATGAATTAAAAAGATATTTGCAATTTTCATCAAAAATGTATTTGGATGTTGTTACATTTAGATACAAACTGTTAAACTTGAATTAACAAGACGCTTTTCATTTGTAAACTGGTTTGCATTTGTGTGTGAACTGGACTGTATTTATATGTGGATTTTTGAGACTCTTCTGACGTGGCTGGATTTACAAATGCATTTCTTTCAACAAGGAACTCTCTGTAGCCAATCAGGTACCTCCCTCGTTTTCAGCCAATCACATGACTTCAGTCATGACCTCTGAAGAATAAGTCCAGCCTCCGAGCCTCCCGTTTCTCTCGGTCAAATGTCTAATGGAAATTAAATGGGGTTTTGAATGATCGTAGATAACAATCTCTAGGTGACGAAGAAGTAAAATCTACGTCACGTTTTCAACTACACACTATTCCATCTAGTTTCGACTGAGTATTGGGATTGTCGGTGCCGTTAAAGTAGTAAACGGCAATCGACAATCTAAAACCCCAGTAACTGCATTCATGTGATTGGCTGAAAAGCGAGGGAGGCATC
>OLKM01001324.1:0-13083 GCA_900291075.1 Melanogrammus aeglefinus | reverse complement strand
CAGACAATTTGATTTCCATGAATTACATTTTGACCTTTAGTGTGTTGCGTGTGCGTGTGTGTGTCCAGGCGCGCTAACCCAAGGGCATCTGTCCTGGTGGTGTGGTGTGCCTGCTGGTTTTTTTACCGCCATGGTGCTGGACAACTGGGGTTGCAACGTGACTCCCTCTCCACAAACAACCTGTAGAGACATGACCTGTTCTGGGGTTTCCTCCACAGACACAGGGTTTTCCTCCTGTCCACAATGCACCTAACTGCTAGAAATATGCGGCCAAGTTCTAATTTCTTTCAATGTCATCTTTATTGGAATTTTCATATAGGCCATCATTATAATGCAATACCAATGGGGGATTTTTTTCCCATTATATACAACTGACACATATCAAATTGGCAAAAATAAAGTAAGAAAAATACACAGAGGGTATATAATTATAATTAATTATATAATTTTTATTATTAATGAGAAAGTAATTCATCTCATTTATGAAGACTAACAAAAAATATTTTGTTTAAGTAAAAGCCACATTGCAAGATTACTTATCATGAAGTTTGGTGGTAAAGAGTACAACAAGGTTGTCATTAAACATTTAGTTTAGATTTAAATATGATTAACATTTGGAAAAAGAGTCCCAGTATCTCTCTTATGGTTTGGCAGGGACGGAAGGGAAGGAAACTTGAAGAGAATAAAGTCACCCCACCATCTGCCACGACGCCAAAAATAGATGTGTAAATCCAACTACCTGTAAGGCAGAACACACACACATACACCTGTACATGCCTATAATAATCACTGTTTTCTACAATAACAGGAAGGGATGAACTGCTCTGTAGTTGGAACGTGAGTGACAGTGAGTTTAAAATAGATAACAAATAAATAGATACATACTCCCGGATATTAAAAAAAAAAAGATATTTAAAAAAAGATATAAAAGATATTTAAAAAAAAGTGTATTTAGGCCTGATTATTTGATTTGTTTATAATTCACATTGTAACTCTTTAAGAGAGAGAATGAGTGTAATAACACAAGTTTAATTGCTACAAGTGTAATATTTATTTATTTATTCGAGTTTACTCAAGTGAAAAAATGTGAAAGTACAAGAAGACAACGAGACTTGTGAACTATTTGAATGTGAAGAAATTTGTTATATTTTCTGTTTGATATTTTTTCTTTAAAAAACCATTGTACCTATGTAAATACTTTGGAATATTAATACATTCTTGTAGAAGCCATGACGAAGAGAGCACAATGTTGAACGTGATTATTTACTTCTCTCCTTTTCAGGGTGTTACACAGGCAGGGTTCCCAATGCCTCTGAATTATTCCAGAAAATAATACTAAACAGCTCACATAGGACACAGTTGAATTAGCCTCTTAATTTTCCTCTCAAAGTGCACCAGATGATCATTTTACATTGGAATGGTTAAAAAATGTTTTAAAGGGGTGAATTCTATGAACACACTCGGTTTGATTGGATAATATTCATTATTTTTTTACAATATTTTAATAAAAAAGTTAATAACTTATTCTTCAATAGCTTCCATGTTTATGTGACCCAGTGTCTCCACATTATTCTAGAAAATAGTACACAGTCACACAAGTCTTTCCTCTCAAAGTGCACCAGATTGATGCATTCTAGGTAAGGTACCAAATTTTCTTCTGGGGTAGCATGCCCTTGCCCCCAGACCCCCCTAAAGACTGGGTTCCCTCCACAGTTTCACAAAATTCTGTGGGAAACACTGCTCCATGGATGACATTAATAAGCAGGCATACTTATGTATGACTGGATGTATACATTTTGATACTTTGCGGTACTAATGGCTCTTCTGTAGACTTTGTCCTGTCAGTGCGGCTCTCCTGGAAAAAATAGTGAATATCACTGCTCTGAACTAAGGCTGTAGTAGAATGCTGGACTGACACCCTGCCAAAGATGCTTGATCGTTGATGGTATAAATAACACAAAGTAGACAAAGTAGTCTTTTCTAAGTTTGTTGCGAATTAAAGAGTTGGGGTCTCTTATCACTTTCAGACCCATATTCATATTTAAACAAGGCCTACAATGAAAAAATAATATGAACATTTCTTGAAGTAGGATATGTTTAAGATATGAAAGATGTCAGCAGGCCCTCTGTTTGGTTCGTAATTTAAGAAATGTCTCAAGTTGTTAGGCCTACTTACGATTTAGTAGTTTCAGGTGAACAACAAAGCCGTCTCCAATGTATACCGCCCAATGCTTGTATCGAGCAGAGGAGTCATCAGCCCCATTTTACTGGGGCGTGTGCCCCAGTAAGTCTCCAGCGCCCCAGTAAAATTCCAGTGACCATTATTAAATTAAGCTGCAGTAGCGCTGCTCTTATGGGGTCAGAACAGTCTCATTAATAATGAATGCAAAGAGAAGGATTCACAAATGTATTTTGTGATTTATATGCAGTATAAATTACTCTCTTCTCACAAATAGATTTCAATGCACACACAAATGGATATCGGTATGTATGAATATAAAATAAATCCATAAACAAAAATAAGTTTCACAAACACATTTCTGATCCACACAGAAATGTGTCTTGTTTTAAATAATTATTAAATAATTTTATATAAATCCATACATATATGAATTAAAAAGATATTTGCAATTTTCATCAAAAATGTATTTGGATGTTGTTACATTTAGATACAAACTGTTAAACTTGAATTAACAAGACGCTTTTCATTTGTAAACTGGTTTGCATTTGTGTGTGAACTGGACTGTATTTATATGTGGATTTTTGAGACTCTTCTGACGTGGCTGGATTTACAAATGCATTTCTTTCAACAAGGAACTCTCTGTAGCCAATCAGGTACCTCCCTCGTTTTTCAAGCCAATCACATGACTTCAGTCATGACCTCTGAAGAATAAGTTCCAGGCCTCCGAGCCTCCCGTTTCTCTCGGTCAAATGTCTAATGGAAATTAAATGGGGTTTTGAATGATCGTAGATAACAATCTCTAGGTGACGAAGAAGTAAAATCTACGTCACGTTTTCAACTACACACTATTCCATCTAGTTTCGACTGAGTATTGGGATTGTTGGTGCCGTTAAAGTAGTAAACGGCAATCGACAATCTAAAACCCCAGTAACTGCAATCATGTGATTGGCTGAAAAGCGAGGGAGGCATCTGATTGGCTACAGAAGAGTTCCTTGTTGAAAAAAAAATGCATTTGTGAATCCAGCCCACGATCCAGCCACGGAGAGGAGAACCTCAAAAATTCAAATATAAATATACACCAGTTCACACACAAATGCAAGCAAGTTCACAAATGAAAAACTTCGGGTTAATTCAAGTTTAACAGTTTGTATATAAATGTAACATCCAAATTAATTTTTGGTGAAAATTGCAAATATTTTTTCAATTCATATATTTATGAATTTATTTAAAAAAAGACACATTTGTGTGAATCAGAAATGTGTTTGTGAATCTTAATTTTGTTTATGGATTTATTTTACATTCATACATACCGTTAACGTGGTTCTTCTGAAAGATTCGTTGTAAACACAGTGGAAACCACAGGACCTGGAAACAGCACAGAGTGACGCCTTGTTCACACTACATCAGTCCCTCCAGAAAAACGTGTTTATCGCATAATTCAACGCATAATCAGCCAAAGTCTGCATATTCATGCAGGGGCCACATTTTTTAAAATATGCCGCACATTCACTGCATAAATTGCAGTTTTCCGTGCAAAATATGGGGGGGGGTTGCATGATTTCTTAATCCCCGCAATTTCGTTGCAAAAAAGTTACATACAGTGGGGCAAAAAAGTATTTAGTCAGCCACCAATTGTGCAAGTTCTCCCACTTAAAAAGATGAGAGAGGCCTGTAATTTTCATCATAGGTATACCTCAGCTATGAGAGACAAAATGAAAAAAAAAAAATCTAGAAAATCACATTGTCTGATTTTTAAAGAATTTATTTGCAAATTATAGTGGAAAATAAGTATTTGGTCAATAACAAAAGGTCATCTTAATACTTTGTTACATGCCTTTTGTTGACAATGACAGAGGTCAAACGTTTTCTGTAAGTCTTTACAAGGTTTTCACACACTGCTGCTGGTATTTTGGCCCATTCCTCCATGTAGATCTCTAGAGCAGTGATGTTTTTGGGCCTTCGCTGGGCAACACAGACGTTCAACTCCCTCCAAAGATCTTCTATGGGGTTGAGATCTGGAGACTGGCTAGGCCACTCCAGGACCTTGAAATGCTTCTTACAAAGCCACTCCTTCGTTTCCCGGGCGGTGTGTTTGGGGTCATTGTCATGCTGAAAGACCCAGCCACGTTTCATCTTCAGTGCCCTTGCTGATGGAAGGAGGTTTTCACTCAAAATCTCACGATACATGGCCCCATTCATTTTTTCAATCACACGGATCAGCCGTCCTGGGGCCTCATGTACTAAGACTTGCGTGGATTTCATACTGAAACTTGGCGTACGCCAAAACCCAGAAACTGTCTTACGCACAA
This sequence comes from Melanogrammus aeglefinus, assembly GCA_900291075.1. NCBI lineage: Eukaryota > Metazoa > Chordata > Actinopteri > Gadiformes > Gadidae > Melanogrammus > Melanogrammus aeglefinus. The sequence goes on along the minus strand of OLKM01001324.1, from coordinate 8,592 downwards.
ATAAATTCAGATGTATCAAAGTGTGCGAACGCACGGATCCAAGCACGTTTCTTTTGTACATCTCGATCAACGTGGAATTGAGCGCACATGCCGAGGTGCCAAACTCCTCCCTGTCCACGCCCTCATTTAAATATGAAATTTTATGTAAATAGGCCTCTGGACCTGAGATTCACCTCTTAATCCGATCACCTGGCACCATGAACAGAGGCAAAAACCGAAACTTCACGGAGTCCGAGCTCGAGATTTTGCTCCACGAGGTAGAAATGCGCAAGCATATGCTATTTGGAACCCTGTCAACAGGGATAAATACCAAAACAAAGAGAAGTGAGTGGGAGCGTGTTTGCGAGGCCGTCAATGCAGTGGGGTCTCAGCAGCGCACACACTCTGAAATTAAAAAAAAGGGGTCAGACCTCAAGGTGGAGGTGAAGCGGAGGGTTTCTGCCCACCGCTGAAACGTGACCGCAAAAGGTGGGGGGACGGCAGTGGGGGAACTCTCCCCCTTCGATTTGAGAGTGGCCGCTTTGGTCGGTGACACAGCTCTCACCGGAGTGGTGGGAGCCCATGAAGGGGACACCGATCATCCCCAAGGTAAATATGCTGAAGTCATAAATGCTGTAATTATACTGGTGATACAATTGGCTGCTTACAATACACATAAGTCGTGCGTAAAGATGCCAGGATATTAGAGACTTTGACTCGTGTTTATTAACTTAATTTTTTATATTTTTGAAATAGACAAGCAAGGAGAGGGCACGGACAACCCCTGGCTCCCCTGGCTACAGTGTGGCGCTCTAGGGCCGGCCGCAGCTCTGCGTACAGCTCCAGTAATACTGGCCTGGGGAAACGAAATCGGCTCATGAGTCAATCATCATCATTTGCGAGCAAGTCTCTCGCGTTCCTAAAATACCAACCCCAGTCTCACCAAAAATGCGCGTACAAGATCGCACGGTTTGCCATGCGTGCAGTACATACGCCAAATGACCATTTCGCGTACATATGATACGCAAAACCCAGCATTAACTACTGTGGAGGGCGGATGCGTAAACATAGGCTACCACGCATCACTTTATAGGCCTACCCATACCGACGTCACCAGCGATGCATGCTGCATTGAACTTTACTCAGAATTCGGGAATTTCCGGCTTCCGATAAGGAAAAGTGCAATAAAATGGTTGTTAAAGTCTGAAATTCGGAAGAAAAAATATACGCATCCGCCCTCCACATAGTTAATGCAAGTCTGAAATTCGGTAGTAGCCTACGTCACAGCCACAATTTCACACCGTTATTTGCGTATCATATGCACGCGAAATGGTCATTTGGCGTATGTAGGCCTACTGCACGCATGTCAAACCGTGCGATCTGTACGCATTTTGGTGAGACTGTGTTTATACGTTCCCTTCGGATTTGACCATTTGCGATGTCCTCTAACAACGCTAACGCTGCCATTTTTAAAACAATTTTCTTCATCCATTGCGCATGCTTTTATATTAGCCACCGATATAATTGCAAGGTGTGTTAATTGTTCATTAGTGTGTCTCTGATGTGCAAATCACTCTGATGAGTCATTGTTTTCACATTTTTCCCAGTTTCCCAGCGTCACCTCTAAATGTCGCCAAAGGAACAATCGCTGTAGAAACGTGCGTACGACAGCTCTGGAGCTGGCGTGGGGGCCGCACATTTTTACGGTCATTTCACGTTTTGTACATCTCAACGTGAGCGTGGAAAAGGACGTACGCCACGTTTTTGTGCGTACGCAACCTTAGTACATGAGGCCCCAGGTCCCTTGGCAGAAAAACAGCCCCAAAGCATGATGTTTCCACCCCATGCTTCACTGTCGGTATGGTGTTCTTTGGATGCAACTCATTCTTTCTCCTCCAAACACGACGAGTTGAGTTTTTACCAAAAAGTTATATTTTTGTTTCATCTGACCATATGACATTCTCCCAATCCTGTTCTGGATCATCCAAATGCTCTCTAGCAAACTTCAAACGGGCCCGGACATGCACTGGCTTTAGCAGGGGGACACGTCTGGCACTGCAGGATTTGAGTCCCTGGCGGCGTAGTGTGTTAGTGATGGTAGCCTTTGTTACTTTGGTCCCAGCTCTCTGGAGGTCATTCACTAGGTCCCCCCATGTGGCTCCTGGATTTTTGTTCACCGTTCTTGTGATCATTTTGACCCCACAGGGTGAGATCTTGCAAGGAGCCCCAGATCGAGGGAGATTATCAGTGGTCTTGTATGTCTTCCATTTCCTAATAATTGCTCCCACAGTTGATTTCTCACACCAAGCTGCTTACCTATTGCATCTTCAGACTTCCCAGCCTGGTGCAGGTCTACAATTGCTTTTCTGGTGTCCTTTGACAGCTCCACTATGTCCTTTGGCCATAGTTGAGTTTGGAGTGTGACTGTTTGAGGTTGTGGACAGGTGTCTATTATACTGATAAGGAGTTCAAACAGGTGCCATTAATACAGGTAACGAGTGGAGGACAGAGGAGCCTCTTAAAGAAGAAGTTACAGGTCTGTGACAGCCAGAAATCTTGCTGGTTTGTAGGTGACCAAATACTTATTTTCCACCATAATTTGCAAATAAATTCTTAAAAAATCAGACAATGTGATTTTCTGGATTTTTTTTTTTCATTTTGTCTCTCATAGCTGAGGTTTACCTATGATGAAAATTACAGGCCTCTCTCGTCTTTTTAAGTTGGAGAACTTGCACAATTGGTGCCTGACTAAATACTTTTTTGCCCCACTGTATATCTTAGCAGAAAGTTGAAAAATGTTGCGTTTACTTCACACAAGAGCAGCCATTTCCCCCCAATTGCCATGGGAACATTACAAAGTGACGTAATTACGCGACGTAAACGCCATCAAAAAGCTGCATTTTTTCTTAAGTTCCCGCAATTTGTGCAAGTTCCCGCAAATTCATCGCATAAAATTGCGTAAATGTGCCGCATATTTCATCGCATTTTTTAAGAAAACGTGCCGCATAATCAAGGATTTTTGGCCGCAACAATCACAAAGAAACGCCACATTTTTCTATCGTCCGTCGTCTGCTGATTACAATATCAGTCACACAATATCATTGGCTGTACGCTTGAATGGGCGTACATTGTGATTGGCAGTATGTCGGACAGTTGTGATTGGCTGTTTTACGCTGTCGCTCTGGCTGTAGTCATAGCAACCGTAACAAGACGCTGTACGTTGAACAGTTTTTCCCCCGGAGATCGGCAGAAGCTATGGAGAGATATTATGAAGAAATTAAGTATTTCCTACAAAATAGTGTTTACCACACCTTGACCAACACTAGCCCCAAACCAGAGAGCAGAAAGGCAGTGATTCGGAAGGCATCAATAAGATACACAATAAAAGGTAAGTTGCACAGTGTGAATTAACTTTACTTAACTTTACCTTTCAACAGTACTTCAAAATAAATGTAGCATGTAAGATAAAATAAAAGTATTATACTACTGGGTATTAAAAGCCAACCTAAATAAATAGGTTTCTAACCTAGATTTGAACGTCATAGAAAATATTGTCTGTTGCGTCTTGTCTGAGATGCCCTCTTCCTTTACTTTTTTCCTTCCAAGTACTATTAATATTACTAGTAATATTAGCTGTTCAATTTAATCCATATTTGAAACATTTCAAGGCCTTTTGGACTTTCTGGTGCTTTTTTTAGTCATAATGTAACCTTCCCAGTTATTATACACATAAACACTAAATGAAGGTTGTATTTTCCTGCTGCATCAGACGAGCAGTTGTATTACAGCTTCCAGGGAAAACTTCGCTTGGTGGTGTGTAACCAGGAGCAAGTCTGTAATGCCTTAAAGGAGTGCCATGACAATCTTGGCAGTGGGGGTCATCCAGGGAGACGCCGAACAACAGAAAAAGTATTGGCGTCCTACCACTGGAAAACACTGAGGGAGGATGTAAAAAAAATGGGTGAGTGTCATTAGTACTGAAGGAAATGTATTGGCTGCGTTCAATGTAATTTATATACTGCCCATTAGATCTGATGCCTTTAAGTTCCACATAAACTGTGGTGCATTTCACTTAGTTTGTTTATGCAATTATTATGCAGAGTCCTAACACTGTTCCACATATACAGTATATTTGTAAGAAATTACTTGAATACCCTGTTTTACAGGTTGATGTGTCCTCGCTGTCAGCGGCACGAAAAAATTAAAACAGTGGCACCTGTCCTCCATCCTCGGGGTAGATTTAATAGGTCCACTTCCTACCACCGCAAAGGGCAAAAGGTAGCATTATATTGTGCGTTATGCATGTGTAACCCCTTTTGAAGGTAGTAAATGCAAGATTTTTGACAGTCAGGTATGCAACATATACTGTATTTATAACAATCTGCATTTTATGTTGCAGATTCATTCTGGACAGCCAACGACTTTCAAAGTGGGTTGGTGGGCAATGTGTTTACACAAAGACAGCCGCTGAGGTTTCAAAAAAAATTGTCAGCATTCTACTTGACTTTGGACTGGTGGAGAAGATAACAGACCAAGGACGAGAATTTGTAAATGAGGTACAGTTATGTATTTAAAACAGTTTATATTCCTACATAGAATATTTGTAATTGAATGATACTGTATCTTTCAAGGTAATTTGCATGCATTAATATTTCTGCAGGTCAACCATGGTGTTTTTGAAACTCTGGGTGTGAAACACTGCATTACTTCAGCATACCCATCCCAGCCACAACGGACAGGATGAGCGGCAAAACGCTATACTTAGGAGGCAACTTGCCAAGGTACTGGGGGCAGGACAAAATGACTGGCATGCCTATTAAAGGGTATTGTAGCAAGTGTCAAAACATCTAAACAAGGTAATATTGTGGTAACAGCTGCAGATGTATTTATTCAACATTGAACCGAGACAAACAAAAAGGGTACAATGCATATAATGTTTTTTACAGAGGTCAACAAAGTACACACCATATTGTGCACTTTTTGGCAGACACCTCGCAACCCTGAGTCTTGAAACATAAACATTACCAAAAGAGTGAGGAGTGACACTCCATTGTTGTGTCTGAATGTGACCGAGAGCACCTGGAGCACAAGACTAGAGAAGTTGCAGATCTGCATGCAAAGGTGAGGGTGAAATGCCAATATATCATCTTAAGAAACTCCTTAAACAATATTTATTATATTTTTAAGGACAATTAATATAAAAATATTAACATATTTTTCTCGATTTACCACAACATAAAGATTGCCACAGGACAGGCAAAAAGATTTATGTAGAACACAAGGGAAGATTTGTGAAGTCCTTCCACTTCACAATTGGATGAGGTCCTAAAAGCCAAACAAAAGAAGGAAGGCCGAAAGGCGACAACTCGAAAACACTGGTCTGGCTTATTCGTAGCCTCCATTTCCAAGAAGGGTGTTGCAAAGCTGTCACACACAAGGGGCTCCTCTGAAACAAGTGTCAAATGTTTCACAGCTGACAGCGTTCATCAGCCTAATTTGAGTGTTTATTATAATGGTTATACATGCAGAACACATGTAAGTGGACCTATGTATGTGATGGTTGCATAATACTGTATTTCTTCTGATCAGATTTCAAAGAGGCGCTCAGTCAGAAAGGAAATTATAATTAAGATGACAGCTTCCAAGGTATATGTTTAAATGTTAGTTAGTCATCTAGTGTGGTTGTTGTAGTAAGTGAATATAAGCTAACTGTTCATTGCTCTTCCCAGACATCCGTTTGTGCCCAGAGGACATTTCTCACATGTTGGACTTTCATAATCCACTTTGAGAAATACTTTGAAAAAACTCATGAAACTGTTGTTAAATTGTTGAAATTGTTGTAAATTATATATAATATTATATGTGTCTTAAGTGTGTTGTGTTAATGTTTCTGTTTTTTATTCTGCATCCAGGTTGAGCCTGTGCTTTGTTAGTTTCGATTGAATATGCATGTTAAGTATTTACCTTAGTTTTGTTTCACTATTCACTTTTGTTGTACATAGCCACTTTAATTGTCACCTTTTTCCATATTTTGTAATATAGTCACTAATAGCCCTGGAAGCAGTAGGAGTGAGCCTGCTTTTTCTTTTGACTCGTTTTCTCATGTTTTGTTAGTTTAAGGATGTTAGTGTTAGTAATTGTCTTTTTATTATTTCTTTTGACATAGGGGTTTGTAGGAAGTAGCTTCCTTTAAATTTATGTGTTTGTTTGTTATTTTGGCCTTGGTTCACTCCGAAGAGAAGCTTAATTTTCAGTTTTGTGTATTGTTTGTGTGCTAAGCAGCAATAAACTGCTTGTCATTTTGACTACACGTGTGTGGACTCCTATTGACTCCCATTTATGTTTGGCAAAAATGTACATAAAACATGAGAAGCATTTGGGATTTTTCTGTTGGATATGTGTATAAATGCACAAATACACACACACAGATGAGTGAAAAATAGCATATAAATATATATATATTATACATTATATATTATATGCACAAATACACACAGATGAGTGGAAAATAGCATATACATATATATAAATTATACATTATATATTATATGCACAAATACACACACAGATGAGTGGAAAATAGCTTAAAAGCATAGGCGTCGATTACGGGGGGGACGGGGGGGACATGTCCCCCCCACTATTTAAAATACAAATTTTGTCCCCCCCACTTTCAAAAATGCAACCAAAAAAAAACCAAAAAAAAAACCACATACTCAACCGAAATCGTCGAGTCTAAATCATGCGATAGGCGCGCACGAAGACATCCTCACAGCATGCACAACAGCGGGCTGTGAGTGGAGCAAATGAGGGGGCGGGATTCTGATCATCAGTATCTCTCATTCAGTGCGTGTTCATTCAGTGCGAGCACCTGTGGTTAATCATTCCAGCAGCAGGCCTACTACACTTGGCAGTTGGAAGGCAGCCTTGCACCTCGTCCTGACATACAGCGGCGAGGCGAAACGGCGACGAAAACTCGCGCGATGGGTCCTGATATGCAGCGTGACGATTTTGTCGCGAGTGAATTTATTGGTTAAGAATCCAAACCAATCAAATCATCGAGGAATGTATAACACATTCTCAACAGGAAGCAGCGTTGTACTTATCACCAAAATAGTAAGTGTTATAGGGCGGCGCCCGAGATTGTCGCACGCGAAATGTCGTCAGAATAGAGACGACCGAGCGATAAAATAGCGATTTTTGTGTTTATATATCATCGCGAGGGGGGGGGCGCGGCTGCTACGTGGGCTGTCTGTACACACAGCGTTATAATAAAGAAGTTTCAGACAGCCAGCCACAAATTGACATTTTGTATTCAGAAAGATAGCGCGGTTCCTTTTGCTTCTTGTAAAAAGCATGTTGTCTCACACTGAATAAGTGGAATATGGATACATCATCAGCAGCTGCATGTGGAGGGCCACATAAGGTAAGAAATTGTTTAAGCGTAAACTTTCGCTGCTGGTTTTGGTTGCTCGTGATGACCCGGCTAGGGTTACCCACGGCCTTACAGCGATTGTGATCGACTCTGATTCTGGTTGGTGCTCCAGCGAATATGCATTCATAGATAGATTGCAGCTAGTAGCAGCTACACACGGTTCGTTGCTATGCCAATGTGGTTATAATTGTTTTGTCTGATTGGAGATATTGACGTTGGACTTGGAGCCATTGGTAGGCCTATCCTGACATAAATATTTCTCGTATAACCTGCTGTGTGATTACTCCCTAAACTCGTAGGGGTTTTATTTGCGGGCATTTTGCTCATGATGTAACGATTGAAGTGTGAATTGGTCTTCTCGAGTGTTTACTGGTGGTCAGGATTTGGCAGATGCACTTCTCCTCTGGTGCTTCGTTTTTTTCAATTTTTAATGCGCAATAACATTATGCCTACCAGCAACCCTTGCTCTCTCTTCCAAAGGCCTGACACCTGTCTCCTGCCATACAGCGAGCGAGCGAAACGGCGACGAAAACTCGCGCCGAGGGTGTCGCTCGATAGCTGCAGCGTGACGATTTTGTCAGTGTTTTCATTGGTTACACAATCCAACCAATCAACTCATGAGGATGTTACAACATTCACAGGAAGCAGCGTGTACTTATCAACCATAAGAAGTGTTTAGGGCGGACACCGACGCGAAATGTCGTCCAGATAGAGACAACCGCGAGCGATAATTCCGGGTGAGCGACATCGCTGGACGCGCGACTCGCTCGCGGACGTCAGACCAGGCCATGAAAAGTACACATCTAATACTTTTCCTCGCTCGCCTCGTGTCGCGTCACTGTAGTCAGGACGGAGGTGTGATGCTCAGTAGTAGCACCTTTCATTCGTAGCTCCCCCTTTACGTCGGCATTGATGTCTGGATCAACTGTTGAGTCAAGATATGTTGTAAATTGCCAACCTTTCTTTTCTGTGTATTAGTACACATCCGTTCGAGCCAATACCTGGTGTTTCCAACGTCGTTTTGCAAATAAAGCCAAACACATGGTTTTCAACACCTGACAATACACCGCGAGCAATTTGTAATGCGGCTTGAATGGTGATGAACAGTTTAGAGGGTAACCACCACTTTTAAACCACATTACAGCTTATTGTTATGTGTCCCCACCACTTCTAAAACAACT